>CAUZXS010002647.1:2500-102500 GCA_963585895.1 Sepioteuthis lessoniana
GCAGCACCCCATAAAACAGCAACTTGATGACCACTTGTCTCCCATCTCACAAACTATCCAAGTAAAACAAACAAGACATACAGGCACTGCTAAAGATGTAAGGATGAACTCACAAGCAACATTTTCCTATAGACTCCTACACATAGACACGCCATTGTTGGTCAACCAGCAAAGACATCAGCTCTATGCAGACACCAGATATAGTGTGGATGGCAGATTGCAAGAGAGAGAGAGAGTCCCTGTCATCCATTACTCTCAGAGGACTATGCTACTAAAACAGCTTGATAAGGATTTATATATATATATATATATATATATATATATATATATATATATATATGAAATAAAGCAAAGCACAAACTTTCTAATAAAGTGATCAGAGAAATACTTTAACAGATGTAATTTTTCAAATTTTTGTTTTTGCTTTTTTAAATGATATTGTTCTTTCCTTAAGTAAGTTTATGAACAATATCTAATAATTGACTGACATTCAAACTCATTGCAAATTGTTCTGTTTGGAAAAAAAAATTCTAACAAGTTGTCATTAAAATGTCACAGAAGTTTACAAACTTACAAAAAGAACAAAGAAAATTTGTTCTATTGTCGTAAATTGTAATATAGAAGTCGACTTTTTAAGCCTGAAAAAATCTCTTAAAAACTAGGAGTCGACTTATACAGCAGGGTTAAAATCCCAACCTTTACCACTGAGTGGTCAACTAGTGGAACAGGTACTCCTAACAATCAATATGCATCACTTATTTTAGGTACAGCAAACTGCCACAAACATTTCCAACATAAACTCCTGTTTAGTGAGCATATTCAACAATTTACTACAGAGATTAAGATAAAATAATGAAACTCTAATACAAATTAAACATCATATTAACACTATATAACACTGTTTCCAACAACTGATGCATTGGCTGTAAACACTAACAGGAATGTCTCAGTAACCTACTCTATGTTTGGGAGTTGAGCTTAAAATCTTAGGGTCAATTTATCTATGAGGCTGACTTGTATGCCATAAATTACAGGAAGCCTTTTACTGCTGTGTGCAAATATAGTCCAATTTTATAGCCATTCTATGTACCATTATAGTTGCAATACTCGTTCCGTGAACAACTAAAGTTTGATTCCATACTAGGCTCTCTTTGATTGGTTATATTTTCAACCTGTAGAGAACTTTTGCAGAGAAATTTCTTGTTATTTAAAGGTTTCAAAGTATTTTTTTGAATAGTCGTTTTTTTTGTGAGAAAATTTAGTAGCAGTAAAGAGCAACTGGATCTAAATTTACCTATTTTGATATTTTTCTTCTAGCAGTTGTACAACTTGTATCTCACAAATAAGATGAGACACACATGTTGAGCACTGCTGGTGAAGTAAGAACAAACTCATTAGTAAGATTCTCTTATGGACTTCTACACATGGCTATAAAAGTTTTGAGCAACCAAGAAAACCTAATATTCATTACTTCTGTACAGTCACTGGATGCCATCTGAGGACTTACCAAGAGCAATAATTGATAGGAATGGATAATGAGAGAGATTAAAAGGAATGTGTTGTTAGCATGCCATGATTATGATGGGATATGATCAAGGTTGACTTATCAAATTGTAGCCCTCTTAAATGCCTCTCCCAAGTGTAGCCATCTTTAGTGTCTCTCTCAGTTGTAGTCATCTTAAACACTTCTCCCAGTTGTAACTATCTTAAACACTTCATCTAGTTGCAGCCATCTTTAGTGCCTCTCCCAGTTGTAGTCATCTTAAACACTTCTCCCAGTTGCAGCCATCTTTAGTGCCTCTCCCAGTTGTAGCCATCTTTAGTGCCTCTCCCAGTTGTAGCCACCTTAAACACTTCTCCCAGTTGTAGCCATCTTAAACACTTCACCCAGTTGTAGCCATCTTAAACACTTCACCCAGTTGTAGCCATCTTAAACACTTCACCCAGTTGTAGCCATCTTCAGTGCCTCTCCCAGTTGTAGCCATCTTAAACACTTCTCCCAAATGTGCTTTAAAATGCACAATAAACATTCAATAGACAACATATATTTTGCAATTGAATTGGACAAGGAAATTACCATATATCATTATATAAATCCCTGTTAGAAATATGTGGACTCACTCCTCTTAGTAAATATTTCTTTTGTGATTTTTAATTCATAAAAAATAAACTAAGTATAAATCTGAGACAAAATTTATTTTATCTAATAGCCAAACTTTCTGACTTCATGGAACATCAAAATAATTAATGGTAATTCATTTTAATTAATAATTGGAATTTTTTTTAACAAAAGGTAAGTGAACAGATTATAGAATCAACAAATTTTAAATAAAGAAATTATAGAAGCAAATGAAATGCTGAGTAATTTTGAGGGTAAGATTTAGAGAAAAAGAAAATATTTTATGTACTACAAAATACAATACATAAAATAAAGGACCATTAAATTCAACAAACAGAATTATATATCTATTTGTTATGGTCAGTAGCCTCAAACAAAATATCAGATAGAGTCAAATTTTAACACTTAGAATATTTGGACTATTGACCTCATCTTTATTGTTTTTGTAATATTTTAGTACATGCTAGTTTGCAGCATGTATATCATGTGACTGAAGAAGTTCAAACCATGAAAGGTACCCCCATGTCATTGGTAATATCGTGATAGCCAGTATGCAGACATTCTGTGCATTGCTTCACATTAAGTGTGATTTGAAAGCTGCACATATCAATGTGCAACATAAACTAATTCAGGAACTTATGCTTTACAAATTTGAACTGGACCATAAAACTGTACAAGTAACCAAAAAACATTTGTTGTGCAGCAAAAGGTGAGGGTGCACTTGATCACAGATTTCACTCAGGTTGCAAAAACCCTGACAATCAGGCAAGGTTAGGTAATCCTAAAACCATGGATTCCAAGGCAGGTGCTCCAAGCCATTAAGGTAAATCCAGCCAGTGACATTAAGAGAATACCAGGCGAGCTCAGTATATCACAGTCAAGTGTGGTTCATCATCTTCACAACTGCTGAATTATACTTCATGTTATCAAAATGTTGCTAATCATATCAAGCTAAAAGACCACCATATTGTGCAGTGCTTATCTAACATTTTATAAGTTGAGTAGCTGACTTGGAGGAGGTAGTCTTATATGACAAGGATAACCCAATGCCTATGTTTTAATAAGAAATTTTGAGGGTTGTCTTGTACACCAAAAAATATGGTATTTAAAAGATTTGAATACAATTGCTATGATAAGAACAATACAGAAAAAATATTAAGGACAATCTAAAAAGATAAAAAAATTATACTAAATTAAAATCCTAAGAAAAGTTGAAAATTCTAGTTTAATCTATCTGAACATAATTTACCACTTTGGCTTCAAAGTTGTTAAAGATTAAAATACTTAAAATGAATTTGATATGCATTTAAATTTACATTGGAAGAGATAAGTATGCAATACTTACCAGAGGGGGACGGTACTATTCCATTTGGTAATGGGGATGACACAGTGACCTGAGGACTCACAGAACCCTAAAAAGAGAAATTAATCAGATTTATTTTAAGGTTGGTCTAATTGGTCTGTAAAACAGCATTTCAATCCTTTATGGGTTATTTAATGCTGAAACTTAATTCAGATTTAACTGTGATATTCATAAAGTAAAAATATAGTTTTTCATATTTATGATTCTAACTATAAATTTCTATGTATTATGTATTTCTATGAATTATGTAAGTTCGATTGTTGAATTTACATTTTTTTTGATAAAATCATTAGTAAACAATTATAGTTTGAAGTATTCCTATCTCATACTAATGATTTTCAAACAGATCTATTTGTAACACTGCTGGCAGGGTTTAGAATATGCTAATTGTATCCTTTACAGAGAGATAAACCCCTCCTCTTTCTAAAAGGGGTGGCCCAGGTATGATACTAAACTGTATCTAAAGGTGAGGCTCCAGTTCTGGAGAGTATAAAGTATCCCTTCAGTACCATCATTCCTAGCTCAACACTGATCTGGAGACGTAGTACTTGTTAGAGTACAATCTGTTTGCAAATTATTTGTATTCAATTGGACCATGTAAAAAAAAAAAAAAAAAAAATAAACTGCCACATGAAAAATGTAGATATGAACATACAATGAACATGGTTCTGTAACCTCTATGCATAAGATAACCCTAGACAGGTTGATATGCCATTAAAAGGAATAAAAAATTTATTTGACACATTGATAGGGCTCCAACAGGAACTAGCATTCCATGTCAAAGAGGGTGAAGGGCTGACTTCATATTTTCAGAACTCCAGAACTAAATCATTGTCTACTCGATACAGTTTAGTATTATAACCAGGGCACTTCATTTTAAAGGTTCCCTATATTAGGAAAATTTGGGGATAAATAATATTCAATGAACAGAGGACAAGATTTACTCTTAGAAAAAAACAAAACAAAAAAGACTCTCTAAAGTTATCTCATTAGGAAGAGACATAAATCATGGTTGATTCCAACTGAAAAGAATTTTTTGTTTTTCTTGTTGTAGAAAAGGTTATTAAGGAAGTACAATTAGGAGATACTGGTGGCACTGACAGAAATATAAATGGAATGGGTAATCAGAATTCAAATCCAAGACAAGGCTGTTTGCATTTCACAAAGCGCTGGGAAAGGTATGAATCCAGCTATGGATAAATAGTAAGACTAGACTGGGTTCTCTAGTCTTGGTAGGCAACCAATCTAGGAGAATTACAACATTGAATTCAAAATCAAATGGACAGAGGGAGGTCAGTTAGCAACTTCATTTAGTGAAGCCACAGCATCATCACTTACATGATAAAAAAGCTGTGGCTTTATGAATGAGAAGCACTTGTTGGCATAATGAATAATGTCAAAGCAAATGAAATTGGTGACCCAAGTTCAAACCCTAGATGAGGCTCTTTGTATTTCATTTTGTACTTATGCTCTTGGGAAAGGCATAAAGCCATCTCTCTTATCTCCAGCAATGGTTAGATAGTAGGGAAGACTGGGTTTTTTAGTGTTGGTTAGACAACCAGTTTTGGAGAAAGAAAACTTTCTATTCAAACCAGCTTTGCTCCACTTAAAAATTGATCTTGTGTCACATCCTACCTATAGAAGAGAGGTTGGGTAAATACACATCTAACACAGTAAAAACAGCATATAGCACGTAACAAAATTTTTCTTACGCCAATACCTTTAAAATGCTCTAAGAGAATAAAGTAACGCCTGATTTAATTTGCAATAATAATGATAGTACAAAGTCTTAGTTTGAGCTCACCCTTATAATTCTAACTTCTCAATAGAATACTTCCCCTTAAACATTTTGCAATCAATTACAAATTCTATAAATAGAATGGGATTCAATATTAAGCTTAATGGCAATGAAAGGCAACTTTTAATAAGAGTAGAAATAAAATGACAATGCTCTAAAAGGATTTTACTTATACAGAAATAAATCTATTCATACTATTTGACTATTTTTTTTATTTAAAATTTTTTTTTTTTTTAGAATTTTCCAATTGAAGGGAAACAACTAATACAACTTGGTACCCATAACATAACTTGTAGTTGAACAACCTTATATATCCCAGCTGTTGGCTTTCAATTGAGAATTGTCCTTCTCCTAGACTGGCTGTCCATCAACATTAGCCCAGTTTTGCCTATTTTACTCATAGGTAGGGGAGAAAAGCATTAGTACAAAGTGAACACACACAGAGTTTCTGGCTGAATGTGAATCCAGCTCACAAATTCTATTTTTAGCTTCAATAACTATTACATTATACACACTTATAAGTTTTTTTCCATTAAAAAAGATTTATACAATCTTTTCTTGATTTAAAATCTTCGAACATTTTAAAATGAATGACAAAAAAAAAAACAAAAAAAACATTTACATTAAAAAGACAAAAAAAAATGTATATGAATCTTTTATGGGTAAAAATAAATTTCAATAATAAGTACTTATAAAAACTTCTAAAATCTCAAAAATGCCCACTCCAAACAAATTACATTTTTTTTTAATGATTAATTACTTAATTATAAGCATATTCAGTGACTTATGTTGTCATTGAAAGTTTACATACCCAATCAAAAGTAACAGCTGCTATACGAGGCTGTTGACCCCCCCCATTGAGATCCAAGCATAGCAACACCGATGGAAGAAGTGTATGGACTGCAAGGGGGACTCATTTGGTCACATTCCACGCGAGTATGTTGGTCAGCCTATGAACTTTACAGCAGACCCTTATATATTGCATTAATGCTCTATGTTTTTTAATTCTAATCATGTGAGTTTTAAAATAAATCTTTAAAACTTTGTACGACTGTGATTAGAGATGTATCCTCTCCTTTCAAATACCTGATATCTGAGCTTACAAAATTCACATGCACACACAAACAAAAAAAAGAACAAAATACATTCAAAGTTTACTCTAGGGCAATGACATTTTTATTTAACTGTTACACTTCCCTATCATACTATTTATGTTCACTTTCAGATTAATACTCTTAAAGAAGGCATGAACCCCTTTATCCCTCTCAGCTATAAATTAAATAGCACCACTATAGTTCTTCTACAAGGACGGCTTTGGCATTAAGTAACCCACAAAAGTTGATATACCATTAAACAAAGAAACCAAACCTTTGCATTAATAAAATGTGTTGGTTCCTCCCCTGGTTTTCTGGAGGTCTGCCTGGCGTTCATACCAGATGAGCGTTATTAAGCTCGGTGTCTGAGGCATCCCAATATAGAGAATGGTGAAGGGACCAAGTATTTTTTGAAATACCTATGCATGAGTCTTGATTTGTGTGTGGCTCTCAATGATAAAATGACCTTGTGTCATATATTGGATTTGTGGAAAGTTGGTTAAATCATAAACAAAGAAACCAAACCTTTCACACCAACTGATACACGTGTCCCAATCAAATTTCATTTTAACTCTTAAAATGTTTTACTCAAAAGAGAATTTTGCACATCACAAAATTTACCCCCCACCCCCCAAAAAATAAACAAACAAACTTGGTAGTGAAAGGGTTAAAAATATCCTTTGGATGATCAATATTTCAAGCATTTTATTATTAAAATCCAATGTAAGTTTGAAATTTAGGGTTAATTTATAGTAAAAATAACACCCAGCTTGAAATATTCAGCTTCAATCATTATTAATTTTTACTAATCTTTTTCTGTGGGGAAAGGGGAGTCCCTATGATGCAATGGCTAAAGTGCTCGACAGCAACCTTGATGTAAGCAAGTTCAAATTCCAGTCCTGTTTACCGTCAAACTACTACCCTTGGGAAAGGTATGAAACCCCTTATTCTCCCAATTATGGGTTAAATAGTATCACTGCTGTTCTTTTACAAAGAATAACCCACAAAGGTTGATATGCCATTAAAGAAAGAAAGTAGTCTCTTTCTTTATTTCGATTTTAGTTGCTTTTTATTCTAAGGCAGAAAAGCTTTAGTGTAAAGTTAACAAACACACACGGAGAGGACAGACTGAGAGATGAGGGAAATGTTGTCCTCTTTTGAAAATAGGTGTTGGTTTTGATTTTTAAATTGTTCAGGATTTGAACTGCTCTTCTAGTCAATTTCAAAATTTTATGCTCATTAAACTCTTATATTATCTGTATATGTGACTCAGTTTGCCCTACTGTTTTTTTTTTATGGCAATGGGGAGAATAAATAGATTCATGTCTTTCTCAAGGATATTAGCACAAAATAAAAAGCAAATAACTTGGTCTAGGATTAGAATTCGAGTTACCGATTCCATTTCTGCTGACAATAAATGTTATGCTAAGTGTGTCTTTTAATCTCGTGTAGGCAGGTGCAAACAAAACATTTTCATGTGAGCAAATATATACTAGCTATGTTTCATAATAGTTGTGATATTGGCAAATAAAGTTTATGCACTAAATATAATGATTATTATGGGATAGGGATACAATTTTTTGTTTTTTGTGGACATTAATCAGAATTGCAACTGAGCAAATAATTCCTATTCTTATCATATAATACTCTTTATCCATAGCTTTGATTCCCTCTACCTAAATTCACCCCCACCAGCAAACAAAAAACAAAAAAAACATGCAAGCTACACTTCAAAGAGTAGACATCTTTGTTTCAAGTTTTCCTACCATTAAAAGCAAAACTGATCACTTTATTAAACTTCTTATTGCTTTAAACAAACATAATTGAGAAACAATGTGCTAAGTGTATTGAACTGTAGAATGAACAGGTAGAATAGCATGTATGTTTCATAGGTCTTGGTTGGACCAAGAACTCTTCAGCAATACCTTGTTCTTATTTTGTTTGAGTTTTAACATTAGAATCTATTTTGATAATTACATTGTTTTTTAATGTATGTTGTTATACATAAAAAGTAACCTTTTTGAATGAACTAAATGCACAAAATGTCACCTAAGGATAAGTGAAAAAAAAACCCTTTTGATCAAATCAATAGTCAGTAGATTAGCTAGGTAGTTACTAAACTTTGCTATCTATTTAGATCAGACGGTTCCTTATATATATATATGTCTTTTCATTTTCTATTTATCTCTATATCTCAATTTGTTCATATCTCATAGTTGATATGATGCATATAATCTAAACGATCAGGCTTACAATGTTAGCAAAATGCCATTAAGCCCAAAATATGAGGCTAATCAGTTAACTGAAAAATCTTTAGGTTTGTCTTTCAAAATTATCAAAAAAGTTTTGATATTAAATTTACAAGATAAAATAAATTATTTTCAGATGTGCATAATGACTGTTTTAATTCTGTAGTTTTAGATTACTTGATTTTTCAAGGATATAAAACAAAAACTGACCTTATATAAGAATATTACCAAAATGAAATACATTTCATTTTTTTTCTTTTTATTAAAAAGGAAAATAATGAATGTTATATTGCATAAACCTAAAATAGTTTTTTTTATATTAATGAAAAGAAAAGATTCTTTTGAGAGAATCTACAATCCTCTTCCTAGAAAACATGACATGCTTCAGAAATATATTCATATGCTGACATAGAGAAAAGTTCTAAAGGATAGCAGCATTGAGAAGAATGAACAGATTCTTTATCTCAGCCACTCAAGGATGATAACTCTGTTAATACTCATCTTATCAAATCCCTCAATTTCCATCTTGCCTATTTAACAATCATCCATATATTAATAACCTCCTTATGTCATATATATACAATGTATAATTGGATGACCAATATACCAAAGTTGGATGATATATTTTACCTCCACATATATAACTACACTCACCGGAAGAAAAAAAAAAAGAAATATGTTAAGAGGCTCCAAGATCAGTCAGAAGCTGCATTTGCAAGGATCTGACACTCTTGCATTCTTATGTAAAACAATTCAAGCCTAGTGGTATTGTGAGAGACTACTGGGGATGTTCTGGGATTGCGGTAATGATGCTTGACCACCCAGGATCATCATCTGACAAATCTTAGTTTGTGGCACTGCTTATTTTGACAGTAGCAATTTTATGAATTGATATATCTCTATATCCTGAGCTTTTCATAATCATCACCACTATATTAAGATTTGGGTGATTAAAATAATATTCAATGCAAATGCAGACCCCACAAAGTTATCATTCAATTATAAATTTGACTGAAAATTGCTTGAGAATTTATTGCTCTAATGAAAATCTTGCTATGATGTGCTGTTTTTCTGAATATATGTGTGTGTATATATATATATACACACACACACACACACTGAAAATTTTAATGATAGATGATGACCTGGGAAGAAAGTGTTTTGATTGGGTTTCTTCCTTTAGCGGCATATCAACCTACATGGGATATTTAATGTCATAGTCATCCTCAGCGAAGGACAGTAGTAGTACTATTTAACCCATAGCAAGGGGATAAAAAAGTGACCCTAATAGCATGACTAGTGTTCAAACTAACTCACTAGGATGTTGCAGTCCAGCACATTAGCCACGATGCTATGGGGACCCCCAGGAGAGGGTGTCTGCCTGATCTGTATGATACTCACAACCATGCTACCCCCAAAAGCCACATAAAGGAGTTTTGATATGAAACCACTGAAGGAGGATTTTTTTAGGAGTCCTTGGCCAAGAAATAGATCTCTTCATATCTCTTATATATCAACATTGGATTTAGAATCAATTAAAATTCATTGAACAGAGATACATTAGATTTGGCAGACACAGTTTAAGCTTTTATACTGATGTCTTCATAGAAAAGTGTTTAAAAAAAAAAATATTGGTTATTTTGATATCTAGATAAATCTTAATGGTATGTCGACATATCTGGTGTTGTTTTATGACAGGAGGTTAGGGAATCACATACATAGTACATTTATATTTTTTGTGCAGTTAATTTTTAAGTGTTTTTTTTTTTTGCACACAGTTATAATATATCAAACATATGTATCTAATATAAATAATTTGCACACTAGTGTATGGTTTCAAGTATTCCCATCTAATACTAATAATTATATGGTTTCAAGTGATTAATTCTATTTAAGAATAGTTATTTCTTTGAACAGATATATGGTTTCGAGTAACTAATAATAATAATAATCTTAATAAACAATTATAGCTTCAAATAACGATTCTTAATTCAAATAACTTACAGTTATATGGTATCAAGTATTCCTATCTAATACAAATAAGATCTATTTGAACCATAAATAAAACCCAACTGGTTAGAATGGACTTGAAAGTAATGGCAATGAAGAGGAACTGTACACTTCCCAGAGCTTCAGAAGTGGTGTCTGACCACCAGATGCAGTTTAGTGTCATATCAGGACACTCCTTTTTTGGAGGTGGGGGGGGTCTTAACCTTCTGTAAGAGATATAGTTAGCATATTCTAAGCTTCACTAATGGGGTGGTGGTTATTTGGAGTCCATTAATAGACAATAACCCTCAATATTACCTTGAAATGAACTAGCCTCTGTCATGTCTTCCCAGTAAACTCTATTGTCTTTACATTTTCTGTCAATTTTTCTCCTAGTACAATGCTCTAATACAGAAAGACCTGTTTTTGTAAACTAGCCGAAAAGAAGGCAACTCCTTCTGGAGGTCAGTCTACTCACAACGGGTAGGCTGCTTTCTTAGGCTAATGGCATATCAATCTTTGTGGGTTATTTATTGCCAAAACCATCTGCACAGAAGAACAGTAGTAGTACTATCTAACCTATAGCTGGGAGGGGGATAAGGAGGGGTACATGCCTTTCCCAAGGGGCATGTCTGAAAGTGAATGGCTAACCTGATTGAAATTTTAACTTATTTACTATGATGTCACATTCCAGCATGTTAACCACTATGCCATGGAAACTCATCTCCAGAGGCTAATTTCAGTGTTTTTGTAGGCATGTAACGATGTGATGGTTACATTTGTAGAAAATCCATGATGAAGATGATTGCGTTTCATTTGCTCATGTCTTTGGGAAAGCAGGAATCCATCTTGTGAATATCTCCAACTTTAGAAGATACTGGAACAAATAGATATTTTAGCATCCTTAAGTCTCTTTACCATTATAAATTTTTAGGGTGCCAAGCCAAGTAATTCTTTCATTGTGTTTCTCAGGACAATGAGAGGGTTACTTGGCAGTAACCATCTCCTTTCCAAGTAACACGTGACAAATTGTAGTGGGTTACCAAGTACCAGTAGTAAGGAATGATTCCATACCTCATTTATACTGCCAGTTTGAACTCAGTTTTCCTTCTCCAAGATTGGTTGCCTATTTTATCTATAACTAGGAGAGGGAGAAGAGATAGATTCATGCCTTTTCTAAAGGCATTAGCATGAAATACAGAGATGACTTTGATGATAGTTAAACTATATCAGTAATTAAATATGTGCTACATATTCTTTAGCTTGTAAAAAGATTTTTAAGATTGATAAGAGTAATAGTTTTTCTTATTATCATGTACACATTTAAGTTTAGCACAAGGTCAAAGATATGGAGCACCCAGTGAGAATAGAACTCACAAATAATGGTTCACTATTTTAGCTTGCCAAAATGTGTCCCAAACCTTTCATTAAGTAGATTAAAATAGTGACGTGAGTTTTCATTGTTTTATTTCCTTTAAAGGGAATATCTAACAGGTTTTAAATTCTTTCACTGATTCAGCTCTGTCTGTCTGTGTGTACCAGTCAGTATAAAACACCTGAGAATTCAAGGGAAACAACTCTTTACATAGCAGATTTGCTTCATTTTGCAAAAATCAGCTGGTTACAACATAAAAGTACTGATCTGATTTTAAAAGATAGACCTGTCCCCTTTGGTTGGAAATACTTAATCATTTTTAAGATACTCCATTCCACAGCCGATATCACAATAGGTGTTAGATAATGTTCTCCCATTTATATATGTGTGCATTCATATACATATATGTGTGCACGTGTGTATATACGTAAATACACACGTGTGTGTGCATCCCATGATGGTTGTATACATACACATAGATGTACGAGTGTGAGAGACAATGGTTGTAGCATATACATGTATATATAAATTGTGTACATACATATATACATATACACACATGTGTGTGTAAGATATAAGTTATATTCACAGAAAATAGAATTGTCAAACAGAATGAAAAATCTGGCTGAGGCTGTTTGCCATTATTTCATACTAATTCCTTTGACAAAGGCAAGAATTCACCTTTTCTTACTCCAGCTATGGGTAGAAAAGTTGGACAAAACAGGCTCTCTAGTTTTGGAGAAAAACTGAATTCAAATCACCTGCTAACATGTGATGAGTTAATACAGCAGGGTAAGGCTCATTACATCCCATACCTTGAATCTTGTCATGGACTGATAAAAAAGATGATTATATAAGTAAAAAGTAAAGTTGGCGATTGAAGTCGAGGGACACCCAAAGGCTCTCTTTTCAATAGCTACTACACCAAAGTGTTGGGGAGGGCACTAATCCTTTCCTTGGATTGTTGCACTTTACCTTTGATCCATACCTTATAATGCTGAGTGTTAAGCAAGGCAGCATCAAGTACCATTTTTTAAGTTTTTGGTATGATGACCTGGGATTGAACCCTGGTCTCCCACCCCACTAATGAACACACTACCCACTAGGCCAATATATATGTGTGTGTGTCTGTATTTTCCTAAGCTCTCCGCTATGGCCAGGGTTTGAATTAAGTTTTCTTCTATACTGGTTGTCTAATCAAGACTAGAGAATTCAGTCTGCCCTAATATTTTACTCATAGCTGGGTAGAGAACAGATAGATTTATGCTTTTCTCAATGTAAAGTGCAAACAGTCAAGTCCAAGATTTGAACTTGAGCATCTAATTCCATTTCCAATAATAATCACCATTATGTTAAGTGCATCATAACTGGATGCAACAATTAATTGGGAGGAAAGTCGGATATATTTGCCTAAACACATGAACTTGTTTAGAGTTAAATGGTGTATAAATTTGTTCCTAATTTAAATTTGACTTATTCTAAAACTGATAAAATTTTTTAAGTAAATTCAATCTGAAAAGAGTTTAATATTTAGAACATATATCATCTTAAAAGAAAACTCCAGAGAACAAGTGTTGTGTGCAGAGAAACTTTAGATTTGAATAAAATTTAGCAGTAAACTGATCCTGATAGGGTGATGGGTTCAATTTGGGATAAAAAAAAAGGTACCCGAGTTATCCTCACAAAACAAACAATAAAATTCATTAAAGTGTATATTATATAAATTATAATGTTTAATTGATCCTATGACTAAATTAAACATTGAGGAACCAGTAATGGTTATTGTCAAAGAAAATGGAACTGGTGATATGAGTTCAAATCTAGATGAAGTTGTTTGAATTTCACTTCATGCTAATGCCCTTAGCAAAAGATATGAATCCACTTCTCCTCCTCCTCCTCCCAGATATGGATTTAATAATAAAGCAGACTAAGCTCCCTAAACTTAGTAAGTAAAAAGTAAAGTTGGCGACCAGAAGGCTCCCTTTTCAATAGCTACTACACTGAGGTGCAGGGGAGGGCGCTACTCCTTTCCCTGAATTGCTCTATTTTACCCTTGATACGTACCTTATATTGCTGGGTGTTAAGCAAGGAGGTATCAAGTACCATTTTTAAAGTCTTTGGTATGATGTGACCTGGGACTGAACCCAGGTCTCCTGGATCATTGATAAACACTCTATCAACGAGGCCAAGAGCAATCAATCTAGAAGGAAAACTTTGAATTAAGCTCCCCACCCCCACGTCATGTGCTAGCATAAAGCCCATTACTCGGCATATCTTACAGAACTTCAGAAAACTTGAGTTTTACAATGGATTGAGAAAAAAAATGGCCAAGATGGTTTGGTTTCTTTGTTTAATGGCATATCAATCTTTGTGAGTTATTTAATGCCAAAGCCATTCTTGTAGAAGAACAGTACTATTTAACCCATAACTAGGAAGGATAAGAGGGGGTTTATATAACTTGTTTACTATGATATCATAGTCCAGTGCATTAGCCACTACGCCATGATTCGTTCCTTTGTTTAATGGCATATCAACCTTTGCAGGTTATTTAATGCCAAAGCTATTCTCCTAGAAGAACAGTATTGGTACTATTTAACCCATAGCTGGGAGGATAAAGGGGTTCATACCTTTCCCAAGGGTATTTGCCCAAAAGTGAACGTAATAGCACAACTGGAGTACGAACTCGCTTACTACAATTCCGCAGTCCATCGCTTTAACCATTACATCACGAGGATACCCCCACTACGCCATGAGGACTCCTTTACATAAAAGAGCGATAAGGTTAAATACATGATGAGAACTTAAAATAGACATTAATTTTTTTGTAGGGAATTGTTTAACAACATTTTTTTTGTTATATTAGTAAGAAACAGTCTCTTAAAGACATGGATAAAATTTATTTGAGCAGGAATATTTGTACACATTGGAATAGAATCTTCCATTTCTACTAGTGTATTGCACTTTGTGAGAATCCTCATCCAGCTTTTCACTTCTGAATTGAATGTCATCAATGAATCACTCGAGAGTAAAGTCTGAATTTTTATAAATCAAAAAAGTTGAAAAATGTTTACACTCTACGGTTGAATTTGTATCTAGTCAAGATTTATAAACTGATTTTTCAATTAACTAGTAAGAATAATCCTTAGTAAACAAATAAAGTTTAAAGAAAATTTATTTAACCCATACATGAGAACCTAACAGTTGATACGCTCTGGGTCAGTGAGCCTGGGAGTAATGGCCATGAAGGGGTGTCTCCGCACTCCTCAGAACTGTAGCCTTACCACTGAAAACAGGTTAGTCTTACCAAGGATAGCTCTATTTTGGGTGGGTGGTTGAGGGTTCTTACCCCTCTGTAGGGGATAGAGGTAGCATATTGTAAGCCCAGCTAACAGGGTAGTTGAGACTCGGGAAATTTATCTTAATCCTTTAACATAAACAGATTTTGGAAGTCATTTTTATTAGCCCAGTAGGCACCTTTATCCCATTTTGGGGCACATTTAAAAAATTGCTTGATAGCAATACTTAAAACCATTTAACTGTGTGAAAATAGAACTATTAGTGTTATATAGGAATACTTGAAACCATTTAATTGTGTGCAAATAAAACTATTAGTGTTAGATAGAAATACTTTAAACCATTTAATTGTGTGCAAATAAAACTATTAGCGTTAGATAGCAATACTTGAAATCATCCGTGGGCAAACAAATGAGCTCTGGCTCATTTAAGAATTGTTACCAACAAAATATTTGTTAACAAATTATATATATATCTATTATATAGGATTAGGCATATATATATATATTTATTATATAGGATTTGGCATTAAATAACCTATAAGGGTCAAACCAACAAAAAGTTGCTATATTTATATTTTAGATTATATCATTGATAAAATTAAAAAAAAAAAAAATCTCAAATTGAGTATATATTATCTTTGTAAAAGTTCAACATTTTCCTTGTCAAATAATTTCACTAGTTACTGGGTTAAGGAGCAAATCTATTTTTCTTTAGGGGAAAATATTAACAAAGAAACCTAAAGCAGAATACCTTTTTCCTTGACTTTATATATCTGACCTGAGAACTGTTAAAAAAAAAAAAAAAAGTCTTATGTTTACTCCATTTATTCACATACATAACAGTGGGTTTCATTGTTAATTTACACACCAGGAATAAGTTTTTACAGGTTCAGGATGTTCATATATAAAAAGTTGGTGACTGTAGTCAAAGGGGATTCAAAGGCTCCTTTTTCAATAGCTACTAGACTGAAGTGTAGGGAAGGGTGCTACTCCTTTCTCTGGATTGCTTCACTTTACCCTTGATCCATACCTTAAGCAAGAAGGCATTAAGTACCATTTTTTGAGTCTTTGGTATGACTCGACCTGGGATTGAACCCTGATCTCCCGGGCCTTTTGGCAACACTAACCGCTAAACCAATATGGAAAATAAAAATATAATATCATAAAAAACAATGACTTTTTTTGACCTGGAGACACTATTTTTTGACCTGGAGACACTATTTTTTGACCTGGAGACACTATTTTTTGACCTGGAGACACTATGCACAAGATAGGAGATAGTAAATATTCTGATAAAATAAAATTTGAAATCTTCAGCCAACTTACAACGTAGTATAGACCCAACCCCTCCACCATGGACAGGCTGTGATACAAAAGGAATTTTTTTTTTTTTTTAAGTGGAGAAAAGCTAGTTTAAATTAAGATTTTTTCCTTCTTCAAGATTGGTTGCCTAAAGAGTACAATCTATCCTACTATTTACTCAGAGTTGATGGTGTGCAAAGAAAAAAGAAAAAAGAAAAAAAGAGATGGATTAATGCCTTTACCAAGGACATTAGCACAAAGCGGAATGCAAACAACCTATTGCAGGGTTTGAACTGCCTTTAGCTAATCTATTTCTTACAACTATAATCATTATGTTGCAAACATCTCTTTTATATTAACGAGTCATTTTTGACTGCCTAGTGAAAAAGAAAACAAGACATGTCAAAGAGGAAACATGAAAGAGCTCCATTTCTGTTTTAACATCAAAGTTCAATTTTTTAAGAAAAAAAAAATCATCTAAGTGAGAAAAGGACAAGATTTGTGCCCTGCATCTAACACTAAACTGCAGTTGATGGTGAGGAAATATGGAGAATGTGGATTACCTCATAATTACCAAGTCCACTCTGACCTGTTAGGGCCTCATCTATGGGCGAAATAGATGTTTGAAAATTATTTGCATTAGATAGGAATACTTGATACCAATAACTGTAAAGAATTTGTATTAAGAATAATTACTTCAATCTAATAGTTTACTTCGACATTGTAGCAGGAGTACTGCAAGGAGACACACTAGCCCCATACCTCTTAATCATCTGTCTAGACCACATCCTTAGAACATTGATTAATAAAATCAAAGAAAACGGTTTCAAGCTTACAAAGAAAAGAAGCAGAAGGTACACTGCAAAAACAATTACCGACGCCGATGACATAGCACTTCTCGCAAATGCATCACCCAAGCTGAAACCCTACTGCATAATCTGGAGCTAGCCGCTGCAGGCATTGGCCTCTATGTCAATGCACACAAAACGGAATATATGTGCTTTAATCAAATAGGCAACATTTCCACACTAAACGGTAGCTCTCTGAAACTAGTTGAGAAGTTCACCTAACTGGAAAGCAGTGTCTCATCAACCGATGCAGACATCAACACGCAACTAGCAAAGGCATGAACAGCTATCAATCATATGGAAGTCAGACCTGACCAATAAAATGAAACGCAGTTTCTTCCAAGCAGTGGTCATGTCGATACTGTTATATGGATGCACTAAATGGGTGGAGAAAAAGCCTGACAGCAACTATACAAGAATGCTGTGGGCAATATTGAACAAGTCCTGGAGGCAACACCCCACAAAGCAGCAGCTATACGGCCACCTACCTCCCATCACGAAAACTATCAAAGTTAGACAAACCAGACATGCAGGACACTACTGGAGAAGTAGGGACAAGCTCATAAGTGATGTACTCCTATGGACCCCTTTACATGGCTGAGCAAAAGCAGGGCAACCAGCTTGAACCTACATACAGCAGCTCTGTGAAGATACGGGGTATAGCCCTGAGGACCTGTCAGAAGCGATGAATGATAGGGAGGGGTGGCGAGAGAGGGTCAGGGATAGCCGTGCTGATGGCATGACAAGATGATGAATAGTTTATTAAGGGGTATTATTATTATTAGTTACTTGAAACCATGTAACTGTGTGCAAACAAATAATTATTATTAAATTGAAACAATTACTTGAAATGATATAATTATTAGTATTAGATAGGAATACTTTAAGCCATTATTATTTGTATTATATAGGAATACCTGGTATCATACAACTGTCGACAAAAAACTCAACTATACAAAAGAATGTAAATATATAGGTACAATAGATACAATTCCCTAATCTCTAGGCATAAAATAACCCGATACAAGTGGATATACCATTTCAATCAATCAGGACAAAATTCTTGTCTTGTACTTTAAAAAAATTGTTCGCATGTAGAAGCCTATACAAAAAAAAAAAAATGGGCTAATTAATATAACTAGGATCTTGTTTTAAGATATAAAACTTACTAAACAGAAATTAAACTAAATTTCTTTCTCAAAAGAATTAACTAATCTTATTATATAAAAAGTAAAAAAAAAAAAAAAAAAAAAAAAAGAATTTTTTTTTTTTCATTTTTTGAAAAATACTTGAGCATTTTTCTGGTTTGAAGCTGTCTAGATAATCTAGATTTTGATTACACTGTTTACAAACAGATAAAAGCAATTACCAAAAAATCAAAGAAACAAAGCCTAGTTTTCTACTCATTCATTCCAATCTGTATAAACATCGGCTCATTTGTAACAATTCACCTGTGTCACACCTGCAATGTGTCCTTGACTGATTGCCACTCTGACCCAGCCACAACTCACCTGTGGGTTCACTCTTGATATTGTCTGCAAGTCCACCACCACCACCCACCTGCTCACTCCCTCCACTGTTGGGGACTCACCTGCTCTCTTCTCCAATCCATCGTCTGCCACACCCCACTCATCACTATAATCCATTAAGATTGGATTAAGCCTCTCAGAAAGTTTTCTCTTGAAATATTCTTTCAGGACGCTGCAAACGATCTTATTTGGGGTCCCACATATACACTTCAAATTGAACAACTTTTTAATAAATCTAAATCACAAGACCTGATAATTACTAATTTTCCATTTTGCTAATTACTTTACATAATCAAGACTAAATAAAAACTTCTAAATCCATGTTCTTGCAAAAATAGTCCATGATGATATTGATGCTTCTATTTCAAAAGCAGTGAAGGACACTAATTAATATTTAATAGTTATTGGGAGTCCATAATGATACCGACACTTCTATTTAGAAAGGAGTGAAAGATTCTAGTAAGCATTCTTAGTTATTGGGTGTTCATGTCCATAATGATACTGATGCTTCTATTTAGAAAGGAGTGAAAGATTTTAGTAAGCATTCATAGTTATTGGGTGTCCATAATGATACTGATGATTCTATTTAGGAAGGAGTGAAAGATTCTAGTAAGCATTCTTAGTTATTGGATGTCCATTATGATATTGATGCTTCTATTTAGGAAGGAGTGAAAGATTCTAGTAAGCATTCTTAGTTATTGGGTATCCATAATGATACTGATGCTTCTATTTAGGAAGGAGTGAAAGATTCTAGTAAGCATTCTTAGTTATTGGGTGTCCACAATGATACTGATGCTTCTATTTAGGAAGGAGAGAAAGATTCTAGTAAGCATTTTTAGTTATTGGGTGTCCATAATGATACTGAGGCTTCTATTTAGGAAGGAGTGAAAGATTCTAGTAAGCATTTTTAGTTATTGAGTGTCGAGGTCCATAATGATACTGATGCTTCTATTTAGGAAGGAGTGAAATATCCAAGTAAGCATTCATAGTTATTGGGTGTCCATAATGATACTGATGCTTCTATTTAGGAAGGAGTGAAAGATTCTAGTAAGCATTTTTAGTTATTGGGTGTCCATAATGATAGTGAGGCTTCTATTTAGGAAGGAGTGAAAGATTCTAGTAAGCATTTTTAGTTATTGAGTGTCGAGGTCCATAATGATACTGATGCTTCTATTTAGGAAGGAGTGAAAGATTCTAGTAAGCATTTTTAGTTATTAGGTGTCCACATTATGATTCTGATGCTTCTTATTGTAAGGAGACATTTTTACTTATTATTTTCTTTTTATTATACCTACCTATAATGTTACATTTCTAGAGGGTTAAAAAAAAATTAAACAAAAGAATTTTTTACTTAAAAAAATCTATTTATAGAACAAACAAATACCTTTCCTTTGAATTAATGTGAAATTTTCCACCTAAAAATAAGGAAACATTTTAAATTTTTAGCTTCTTTTCATTGTTACATTTTTAGAGGTTAAAAAAAAATATCAAACAATACATTTTTTATCACTGTAACTCAACAAAGATCTGAATTTAAATTTTTGTTTTTTAGTAAATGTCTATAGGAAAATATAATTATGTTTCAAACCATTCATAAATTTAGGGTTACATTTTTAAAAATAATACTTTAAATGTAAAAAAAAAAAAAAATCCTAAAATGAAAGAATATTGTAATTTGTGAATTCTTAGATTCTTTTATCATTAAAATTTCAGAGGGGAAATTTTTTGAAAATTATTAACTAAGAAATTGTTCTTTAACTGAGCAATATTTGTAAAAAATTAAAATGCATTGGAATCCCCCAGCTCATAAAAATGTTTTAAACCTTTCACCAGTATAGGGTTACATATTTTTATACATCATTTTGAATGTAAACTAAAAAGAATAAAAAGAAAAAAAAAACAACTCATGAAATAAAAGAATACTTTTCTTTTGAATAAATAGGCAAAATCTTTCAACTATAAATAAAAACATTTTTAATTCTTAGCTTACTCCTCTCTTCTCCCTTTTTATCTCACTCATTGGTGTTCATAAAGTTCTTTTCATCAGGTCGTGGACTGGGTACTTCTGCTAGTATATATATATATATATATATATATATATATATATATATTTCACCTGAATACACATTCCAGAGGGTTACTTCTTTTTTTGCCTCTATTGAAAGACTAATTTGATCTTGGATTTAAAAAAATCCATCTCTTACTACCCAGAAATTTTGCATGCAACATTTTAGAAGTAACCAGTGCTACATTTTCCAGAAATAAATAAATGAATAAAAATAAAAAGATTTGGGACCCCCCCCCCCACCAATAACATTACTTTAAAACATTTAAATGGATAAAAATATTATGAACTGGTGTTAGAACAATTGAAAGAACATTTTTTTCTGAATAAAATCAGTAATTTTCCTGCCTTTTTCTTGTTTTTGTTCTGTAGACATTAATTTCACCCAAGTCTGAATCACGCATAATTTCTTCTTTCAGAACCTGTTTGAAGTGACCAATATTGTTTGCTGCTATGAGTTTCCATGGCAACAATCTGAATGAAAGATATGGCAAAAATAGTCGAATTTGGTGTCAGAATATCAAGAAATTTCTCAGCGAAATTCCCAAGGAGGTGGAAAATACAAATTAGCAAATGGAATGTAGAGTAAAACTTGACTACAGTTGCATGTAGCATGGTGTGAGAAATTCGACTAAATTTGCACATATTAGTGAAAGGGATCTTCGAGAAAGCATGGCCAATGAATTTAATTTTAGTTCAGCAGTAGGGTACATTGTTAAAATGTAAGAATTTGTATGCATTAATTAAATCAGGCACCTTGTGGTACAATAGTTGGAAAGTTAGCCTAGCAGACCATCACAGGTGAGTTCAATACTTTAGCCTTGGGCCCAAAATAGTTTGGTAGATGTGCTGATTTTAGGAAATATTGGTATAATTTTCATCTCATAATATTTTTTCCCATGGCTATTAAAATCAAAATGATTAACAAGTTAGTATATATATATATATATATATATATATATATATATATATATATATATATTATCAGCCAAGCACAGAATCAATACTTAACTAACCTCATTCTAACAAACTATCTTCAAACTTTTAGGATTGAGTTAGATCTTGAGATGATCCATCCTCTAGGAAACTTCTCACACTAGTTGCCTTGTCTGTCCATTTGTAAAACTTCTAAATATACAAGGGCATCTGTAAGTTATTGTTGATCGAACTACCTACCTACTTTTGTTTTCAAGATTTTGTATATATTATGCTAATGGGGAAAGAGGGAATAGATAGATGAGGCTCAGTGAAACCTACCCACACTCTGTAAGTTTTTACTATATCAAAGTCAGCAGGCAAACTTGCTTACAAAATTACTTCTTAGTACACCAGCTTTCCTCCAATAACTTTACTGTGACAATCTCTCTCTACCACACACGCTAACTGAAATACTATGGCAGTACTGGAATTGCGAAGACCACTTGCTTTATTTGTATTTTTATTCCATAAACTTTAAGTAGACTTAAAAAGCAAACATGAATAGATCAGCTTTCTATGATCAGGTATCATCTTGATGCACTTAAAGATGGTGGAATGCAGTGACAGTTTATAAATATTAAGATTTCATAACAAGTGCTCAATATTTTCTATTGTTTAAATTTTAAATATTATTTTCATTTTGTTATATTCTAATTTTTATAATTTACTAATTAATCTGTGGAAATTGAACAGGTTCACCCAGTAAATATTTACTATAGTGATGAACTTAAGGATGACAGGTTAAAATATCTGTGTTACAAATTTTTATAAATTGAATATGAATTTATTTTATTTCTTTTTTAAATATGGAGGAGAAATTGTTTTATCCAATTCCACTGGATAGATTTGTAAGACTTTTTATTTTAAAATTTTGCAGTACAGTTTCTTGAAATCTTCAACTGTACCTACATTAAGACTCAAAGGAATTTTCCCCACAAATTAACTGCGACAAGGTGGAAATGAAAACAATACAAAGTTATCAAAAAAGACTGGAATGAGCCCTCTAAATACTGTTTCTATTTCTTTTTAAGTTGCAGTAGCAAATATCAAAAGAAGATATAATTATAATTCTAAAATAATCATGTAACCATCTACATTACAAACACAGAGATGGGGGTAGATTTGAGTGTCTTTTTAAGTAAAAACTTCATACTTTGGAGCACATTCAACAGATGAGCATTCATGAGGGTCAAAACCTGAGAAAGGAGGGGCAAAGATGAGGAGGAGAAAAAGAGAGAAAGAAAAAGATAATGAAGAGGGAATGGATGAGAGACAGAGAGAGTGAGTGGATGGTGACAAATAAACAACAAAAACAACGCTTATGAAAAATCAATTTACTGTTCCTTGCAAACATCACTAAATATCGATGTTGAAAAATCAATCCACAGAGGATAGATCATTGAAGAATATAAAAAAAGAAAAAGTCTTTCATATAAGAATCTTTCTTATTTATATTTTACAATTTGTACAAATTTTCTTTCTTCACGCCTATTATGAAATCATTTTATTTGGTAATTCAACAAACTTCAGTCTCTTACATTCATCTCATGTCTGTTGGTTTCATTTACTCATTCATTCAATCTCTTGCTCACATGTGTACCGTTCATGCATTCAAACTTGTTCAAATTGTCTGTTTATCACCAAATACAGCAGCACACGCAAAAGAGAAAAAAAAAAGAAAAAAAAAAGAAAAAGGAAAAGAAAAATGGCTGCTGTTTCTGCGGTAACATACTGCCTGAAATCAGCCGATGTGAGCTGATGAAACGTGCAATAGAAAGAATTCAAATGCTGACACATGAAAAATAATATTATTATTATTAATAATAATGGTTCATCCATTGTTGATAAATGAGTTGAGCATTTTTGTTTTTGTGTGTGTAAAGAAGTGTGCCACTGAAAATGGGGTTGGCAAGAACCTTAGGATGAAGAAGGAATGGTGAAAGTACAAGCGTCCGTCACACTTGAACACTTTGTATCAAGCAACAACAGCCATACACCATGTCATTTTTTTTTGTTTTTTGGTGGTGGTGGTGGATGGGAGGATTTGTTTGTGATTTTTTAATGTTTTGTTTTGCTTTTTTATTTTTTTTCTTGAAAGATGGAAAACAAAATTTCGGGGATGGAGAGGGCGATGGTGGGGTGGGGACAGGCAGCTCAGAGTAGATGTTTTGTCTATGAGGTCGATATCATCCATTGAGAGTTGTCCTTCCCTAATGATTCCAGCAATCAACAAATTCTTTCAATGTGGAAGAATGATCTCTTCTGGCAGGATTAAGAAAAGTGGCCTTTGCTTTGACGTTTCTTGTTTTTTTTGTTTGTTTGTCTGTATTTTTCTGTCACCTTTTCAAAGATTAATAGTTGTCATTTTGGGAACTGGATGTATTAGGTATATAAGACTTGTTTACAAAATAAACCAATTTACCAATTAATATGAAAAATTGGGAAGCAACCCGTTCCTCTTTTTAGTTACTTTAAAATATCTTAGCAACAAAATCTGACAGATTATCACTATTACTTAAAAGCAAAAAAAAAAAAAAAATATTGGTTTGAAGAAATGAACAAATAGGCTAAACACATTCAATGTTTTCAAATAAAATTCTTCTTTCTTCTTTAAAAATAATGGTTAAATAAACTGACAAATATTAAATCCATAGACATAAATTAAGTACTTATAAGCCTGAACATCGTTTTTCAGATGAATATAAGTTAATATTATTTAATAAACAATCTATTACATGTTGAAAATGATATATGGCAAATATAAAAAGATGGCAACTGATATGAAGAATGTATTAATGTATGAAAATACTGGCATCCTGTTAAGCCTGTGGGGGTGCTTTTGAAATTTTTTTTCTTTTTAAATATCTTACCAGTCTTTAATATCATCAAATGTACCTTGTGAATTATTTCTAACAAGGTTAATCCTATTTAAATTATCTTTTTAAAGAAAATAATTTATCTAGTTTTAGTATTGGTAAAGAAATATAAAGGCCATCCTTTTAGAAGGACAGCAGTGTTACTATTTAACCCATAGCTGGGGGGATAAGGGAGGTTCATACCTTTCCCAAAGGTATTAGTCCTAAAGTAAATGCAATAGTCCGACTGGAGTTCAAACTCGCTTCAAGGACGCAGTCCAGTACTTTTTTAGTCATCATGCCATTGGGGAGGGGGGAGGAAGAGTCCTCCCAAATATAAAGGAATTTATATCCCAATTTTGAAAAATTGCTACATAACTAATGAATGAAATGAAGACCTGATGTTTTCTAGTTCAATGCTTCAACAAAAGAGAACAAGTAATTTTTCCCATCGAAAGTAGATTTATCAAAAACTATGAAAAGTTTATCAGAATTTTCAGATGGCAACAGGAAGATACAATGAAAACCAAAATGAACAATGCAATAAATCAAAAACTAAAAAAAAATGACTCCAATTAATGATGTCAGAATGTCTCTCTTTCTTATTTAGTAGCAACTTAATCCTTTTGCTATAGCAAGTGGACATACCCATTAAAAATTTTACTATTGTAAACAGATGTTTTACTCAACAGCTTTAGAAAAAACCTTTCCTTATGCTGCAATAAGTGGCTACTTCAACAGTGATTTCTAAACATCGCAACAACTCCCATTAACCCACTATCAATTTTATTTTTTGGTGGATAATTAATATCATTATAGAAATGAGCATGAAATTTAATTACACAAAGGGTTAAAACATTAAGAAAAACATCAGGCCTTCAAATAAGAGTATTTTTCAGCCATACCCTAAGAGCCAAGGTTAATGACTACATATACAGAATAGATGGATTAAAATCCTGTTGACAGACGGAGTAGGCTTCAGCTAATCACAGGTCTTTTTTTTTTTTTTTTTAAAGATGTGTTGAGGTGGCATGGCTGGGAACCTCCAACCCCTCAAAAAATCTGATGAGGAGGAAGGGAATTAAGCTGCCCAACAAAATATTGCAACTTTCACCATTTAGCCAGCCTAACCTTTTGTATTAAATATTTCATTGTGGCCATGGCTATTGTCCCAAAGGAAACATTCTTGTAAAATCCATTTTTTTAAATAAGGTCATCAAAATTGATCAATTATTACTAAGTGATTAAAAAAGGACAAGTTTATTCACCAAGAACTTTATTTTTTTCCCATTTTTTTTTAAATGGGTGGGTTATTCTTTTTTTCTTCTAAAGTCCAAAATAATTGTTTCTTTGGAGATGAGGAATGTTTTTGATGCAATGAAATAGACCAGTAACAGAGGATGATATCAGTGAAGGCACTGTTGAGATGTGTGTGTGTGTGTGTGTGTGTGTGTATGTATATATATATATGTGTGTGTGTGTGTATGTGTGTGTGCACACTGTCCATAAGTTTTAAACACATTTACTGTCATGGTCTCAAAGTTTTAAAGTAAATGAACTGTCAACTAGACACACCAATTAAAGAAGCTTTCTTAAAATTTAAGCAGAGTGAAAATGGCTGCTTTGTTTTTTCCCCCCCAATCATTACAGACAATAACCTTTTAATAAATGGAAGCTTTTGTTTTCCCATTGAATGTTCGATCGGTTGAATTCAATGATCAAGAAGTTTCAAAATTGACTTTGTTTACTATAAAAATAATCCAAGGCACACTTCATCTGTGCAAATTAAAAACAATTATGTTATAGTTGGTTTTTCTTAAAAGAAAACATTTTGTAAAACTTTATCATCCATTTTTCTTTTGAAGAATAACTGACTTATTGAATATATTTTGACAGCACTGCACAGGGAATGCTTATAGGACCATAATATTGAAAGCATAGACAAATTTTGGTGAATGTTGGGTCAAATACTGAACAGCATCCTATCTAATTTACAAAAAAAATAATTTCTAAACTATTTTAAATCTTCATAACTTCATAAGTGAATAGCAAAGTAACTATATCAACAGGATAAAAATTTGAACAAAGAGAATTTCCCAGAACAAGTATGAAATAAAGTCTAATGGAATTTTTTTTCTTTCTTTAAATTTTATTTCACTATTTAGGTATATTTTGCTAACTTGGTGAGTTTAAACATCTCAAGAAATAAATTTCAAATTGACACAGCTAATAGAATGAATTGATGAATATAAATGAAAACGGTGAGGAAATGTCTGTAATGAGGCAAGATGAAGTATGTCATGAATTAAAAAAATCTGTTTGTGAATAACATTTACAATAGACAAATAAAAAAAAAAAATGGAGAAAAATATAATTCAATGAGCTGGAACCATCTAGTTGACAAATTCAGTAAAAATTTTGGATGAAGTCAATCAAATTTAATTTAATGACAATGCTTACTCCTCACAGTATTTCTCAGCCACAAGTTTATTTGTTGACTTTTGCTTCCCAAGTCCAAAAAAATGTGGGATCCTAATGCAAAATTGCGAACAAACCGAGCTTCACTGTCTGTGACAATAGAATAAAGATTGATACTTGAAAATCAATGTTTTTTTCACAGGCTTATGCTACAAAGTTAGTCTGATAAAAAATAATGATAATCATCAGACTTTTCTTCTTTTCAAACAATATTCAATGAGGTTTTTGAATGTTGAGCCAAATGAGATGACCCTCACTGATTAGTAAGAAAAAAAAAAAAAAAAAAAAAAATGACTACTATTGCATATTCAGCATTTCCGAATGATTTTGAAAAATTGAAGTAATATTCCTGAGTTATTAATTAGTAAAAATTTAACTTTCATCCCAAAACCATCCAGAACGATTTGTGGAGAGAAAAAATGTCCCAAATGAAATAACAACCAAACCCTGAGATAATGTTTCTTTTTAAATGACAAATTTTGTTTTAAAGAGTTATCTACTCTTACTATTCCCCCACCCCTCGAGGTTAATGAAGCTGAGATCTCATATTTGGAGAAGAGGATATTGTTAGGGGGTCCTCATCTAGTCTAGTCTGTTTTGTATTCATTGATCGTCCAAAAATATGTCTGAAGATATTTGTTTTTATCCTTTTCATCGCAATTTTCAAAAAATTGTTTTATATTTCTAAAGAACTATTTAAAATATATAATTACAAGAACATGTCTTGTAAATAACGTCTTGGTCGATTGTAAATTATCAGAGGGCTTTCAGTTTGGTTCTTGATTCTCCATTCAAATAAAATGGACTGAGTGAATGGACTTAATTTCAACCAATGATATTGAGGGTAAAAAAAAAAAAAAAAAAAAAAAAAAATCTAAACAAAATTGCTGTCAGATCAAGCTACAGAAAATAAAAACTATCTTATAAGATTAATAAATGACTCTTTCAAAGGACTAATTGAAAACTAGTTATAATTTTCACATTCATTATAAAAGAAAAATTTAATTCATAACCAGCACTACGTGTCTATATATATATATATATATATATACACACACACACATATATATATATATATATATATACACACACACACACACACAAACTTTTCAGAGTGTGAAGATGTCAATCTGTGATCTGAGGCAGAGGGCCAGGGAATGACACTCCAATCTTATGATAAATAAATAATCCTGTTTATGGTACTATATATATATATATATATATATATATATATAAAAATGAAAATTTCCTAAAAAAAGACATAATATTACTAAAACAGAGATATTAGTAATCTTTAAAGAACAAGAGTCAAATATTAAACTTTTTACCTTATAGTGCTATAATCTCTATTTATAATAACATCTTTCCTAAAATGATATAAGACAATTTTGTTATTAAATAAATTTCACTTTCTCCCAACTAAATAAGCTTGTATGCAAATTGATTTTCTTGTATCGATCCAAAAGGAGGGAAATTATATAAATGTATGTATGCACACACGCACACACTCACACCTAATAGCCGGACCGAGCCGCATGACCTCTTGGAGCCAAAAGAGAGGTTGTGGGTTGGGGGTGGTGATCAAGGATGGCTGGAGCCAAGTGAAAGAGAAAGAAGGTGGATCTCTGTTGCATGTGTGTGGAGAGGGAGTGGGGTGATGAAGATGGCTCATCAAACAGAATATTTCTAGTGTGACACGTGCGGCTGAATACTTACTGATCTGTGATGTGGACTCGGGGTCGCCGAGGGACTTGGCTGAGTGGGTGACTGAGCACTGTTGCTCAGTGAGACAACAGTGCTGTTTGATGTCGCTCCAAGAGTGACCGATGCCAGCACAGAGCCAGCATCCATATACATGGTAGTGTTCCGTGGCATGGAGGCAAAAAGGCTGTTGCTTGAAACGGATTGAGAAGAGGAAGAAGAAGAAGAATCCAGCACGCTGGTGGTTTTGTTACCAGCGCAGGAGCTTTTTACACTGCCATTGTGACTACGCTTGACGCTGCCACTTCCAGCACTGCTGCTGCACCGTTCCTCTTGTGTTGGAAGTTGTGCCATCACGGTATCTGACATGCAGGCGTTGTTCATATATTGTCCATTTACCAAATAATTCCGGTTATCAAAACCAGTGACCACGAATCCAAGATCCTTGTAAGGGGAGGTTTGCTTCCCTGTCGATAGAGTTGTATTGAAATGATTAAGGGTGGTACTGCTTAAATTAACATTCGGGTAAGAGAAGGCGACCGTGTTGTTATGACTGTATAACATGTTCATAACATTGTTGTTGGGCAAACTGCCGCAGCTTGGATTCGATGTGGCAGCCAAAGTGTGGCCAACTTGCGGCACAATACTGCTGCTACGTTTCCGTTTTGCTACACTGCTACCTGCCGTTGACGAGAGAAGCCCTGGGCTTTTTGTGCCACTGTCTTTTGGTTTTGACGATTTACTGGCAGAGGATTTTGATTTAGGCTTCACAGCACCTTTGTTTGTAGAATTGATGACACTGTTTGAACTGTGGCTACTCCCAGACGTTGTGTCTACCATATTGAATTCATATGGATCCTTGGAATTCGTCACGAGCTGCGGTTCTTTGGGTAGGTTCGACTCAACACACAATTTTCTGCAGGAAAGAAAATAACAAATACTAATGTAAAATGCAGTAACATCTTCAAATGCTACTTTCCCCATAGAGAATAAAAGCAAAATAAATTTGTTGTTAGTGAATGAAGAGAGATTAAAGATTAAAAGAAAAAAAAAAAAAGGCTTCTAACATGAAAAATTTTTCTTTTTAAAACAATTGTACAGGTATTTTCAAACTTTAATTAATACCTTCCACATTATAACCAAATTCAATTTTCATTCACCTCCAAATAAAATAATTGAATATTAAATTACAAAACAACTAATCTACCAGTGTTTAATAAAATTTACATGAGAAAAGAATTGCGAAACTATAAATGCAAATGCACCTTTAATTTCTGAATTATTTTTTAATGGGAAGGATAGGTTTGGTGAGCACTGAGAAGATCACAATTGTTAGGTTGCAGGTTTGTGAGTTTGAGCAGCAAATCATCACATTCTATGTACAAACCGCTTCTCTTTGCTTAGTAAATAATGCAATGGCTAAACTTAGATTCCATCATATGAAAAATGAAAAATTTTATAAAATGAGCTGAATGGTTATAAAAAGCTTGGGATATTTTGCTTCAGTTTTGGATATCTGACAACTTGTCTACATGATCCAGCAGTTTCTGTTGTCCTTTTCTAAAGGTTCATGTGTATGGAGGGAGGGGAAGAAAAACTGAATTCATGCATTTCCCCAAGAATATTAGCCCAAAGTGTTGAATTATTTAATATAAGTCTTTTTTGGCAACCAAATATATAAGAATCCTTTATAAACAATTACAGCCACAAGTAAGTATTTTTAGTACAAACAATTTGCACAGCTATATGATTTCAAGTATTCTTTGTTTAATGGCATATCAACCTTTTGTAGGTTATTTAATGCCAAAGCTATTCTCCTAGAAGAACAGTAGTGGTACTATTTAACCCATAGCTGGGAGGATAAGGGGGTTCATACCTTTCCCAAGGATATTTGCCCGAAAGTGAATGTAATAGCGCGAAAGGAGTACAAACTCGCTTACTACGATCCCGCAGTCCATCGCTTTAACCATTACACCACGAGGACATCCCCTTTAAGTATTCTTTTCTTATACTAATAATTCGCAAATAATAATATGGCTTACAAGTATTCCTTATGGGTTATTTAATGTCAGAATTTGATTAATTTCTGTTTGATTACAATCATAATTATATCTTCAATGTTACATGATTATTAAAAAAAAAAAAAGAAAAAGAAATTCCACTTTTTTAAAAAAGGTATCTAATCATTTGTTTACACTGTTAATGTTTCACATATTCCTGTCTAATATAAATCCTTTTCAAATACATCTCTAGGGTAAGTGAAAAGTAACTCTGGATTTTAAAATTCTTATAATTTATTTAACTAAAACCTTTAAAAAAATCAATAAGATAAGAAAGTATAAAAGTAAAGTTGGTGACCTTTAGTCGAGAGTGACCCGAAGGTTCCCTTTGCAATAGCTACTACACCGAAGTACAGGGGAGGGCGCTACTCCTTTCTCTGGATTGGTCCACTTTACCCTTGATCTGTACCTTATAGTGCTGAGTGTTAAGCAAGGAGGTATCAAGTACCATTTTTTTTTTAAGTCTTTGGTATGACCTGATAAGAAAGTATAATATAGATTTACTTTTCAATCTCCATGTATGTGACTCCCAGATGGGACCCATACTCTCCAGAACTGGAACCTCACCACTAGATGCAGTTTAGCGTCATACTCAGGACACCCCTTTTTTGGTGGGGGTCTTACCCCCTTACAGTCTGCTTGTTAACTTAAATAAACATGACTATATCCTTTACTTTTGATAATGACCATCTTACAATCTGAATGTAATATGGGTAAGTACTGCTAGTTTGATACCTTTAAATATGAATAGTTATTCTAAACTTTAATATAGGTGACTTTACATCCTTTATTCTTAATAATGACCATCTTACAAATGCCAATGTGACATGGGTAAATACTGCTAGTAATAATGATTCCCCTATCAGAAAAATAAAGACAACAGATTTATGCTCTTACAGAATAATCAGCAAGTAAAGCTGGAATTTGGACTCTCAGCTATCTTATATTTTGTGTTGTTAATGATTGTGTCATCACTCACATAAATTATAAAAAGGTTTTGATTAGGCAGTAGCATTTAACTAGGACCTTTAAAAAAAAGAAAAAAAAAAAGAGGTAACTTGCATTGCCCAAGAAAAATATGATAATCAAAGCTTAAATACTATTGAATAAAGTCTAACATGTATTTCTATCTAGGTTATACTAAACTGTATCAGTATTCCTTTGAATAATTGGCTAGGATCTTGGTTTGCTTATTTTGTTTATTGGTATATCAACCCTTCTGGAGACCTGAAGACACTTGCTGTCACTCAGTTTTCAGTGAAAAACGCATAAGGAATAATAATAATAATAATAATAATAATAATAATAATAAAATGCATTGACAAGAGAAAAGTTGCAAATGTGACTTGGCAAACAAAATTAGCTGTTTTTTTTTGGGTAGGGTGGGGTTAAGAAGAAGACGACAATGGAGGAAAAAGTTCTTTTTCAAATTTGGTGATTGTATTCTTGAACACATTTTAAGTTTTAAGAAAATTACCCAGTGTTGACCTCTACTGATCTTAGAGGTCAGTGCTACCTATCTCATTTCACCCCCAAATAAATCCAACCATTTGGTCATTCATACAATATACAGCAAAGTATCTGATGCCCTTTTATTAGTACAGATGTACTCACTTGTGTGGAGGAGGGTGGGTGAGTCTTTCAAGAACATTATAAAGAGATGATTGGACTAAATCACTTTTTCTGTTAAAGGAACATACACCATTTTTCAAAAAACGGCCACCAAATGTACACATCTGAAAAAAAAAAAAAAAAAATTAGACGACATAGTCTTTAATGTTGGTCTCAGCTAAAGAGGGGTGTGTGTGTATTTCGAGTGAAATAATTATGAATTTCATTAGATAATTTCTAAAAAGGTGAATTTATTTGTCAAATGAAAATTAATTCAAAAAACAAAAACATCACTTTAATAAAAATATTTTTTAAAATAAATTTTTGAATTTAATTTCAGGTTTTAAAATTTCTTTTGAATATGAAAACATCAAAAATGAGTCAAAATAAAAATTTTAAATTATTCATAAATAAATCTATACATGCTTCACAATTATTCAATTGTATCTACTGTAATAAATGTATTTGTTTATTTTTGTCTGTAACGTAAAAAGGAGATATTATTAAATGCTAATTATAGAGTATTCTCCCTTTTTCTTTTATTTCCAAGAATGCAAAAGGGATGATCCAATGGATAGTCAAGTCTTTTTGATACAAAAATACGAAAATTGACTTCCAATCCAATATGGGGAACTATTAAATCATATATGATCAATTTTCAAATGAATTCCAATTTATTTTTTCACTCAATAATAATAATAATGCTAAAGAACTTACTGCAGCTGGGCGTGGATGGTGAGACAAATAAATAGATCCAGATTTGCTACTGTGTGTCTCATCGCCCTCTTCTTCACTTGACAGCCGTGTGCAACATTCAGGGGCAGAAGAACTGAGATTTTCCTCCTTCACATGGGCAGCAGTTGATGGATGTAAATGGTGGGTGCTGGAGAATAAATAAATAAATAAAAAAAATCTAAGTATGAAATGTAAAAAAGATTTTAAATATTCTTTCACAAGAGTTATTTCCCTTGTTAGTAAACATGGAGTCTGAAAGGCTATCATGATACATTTTAGAATGACAAAATGTTGCAAATTTCTGTTATATTTTAAATAATGCAGGTAGGTATCAGTCATTTTTAGATTACATTATTGCATTAAATGTTACAAGTTAATAGTAAATTTTCTTTAATGAAAAGTTTATGGAATTAGCATTTTTCTAATAGTTTATTTAATAAATTTAATATTTTCATGTACATTTAAGTTTGGAACACTGACAATTCTATTTTAATCAAATATTAAAAAAATCAAATAACTCTTTACAAGATTGGTCATTGTCTATCTCAAAAGTGGAAAAATATAGGCCTTCTAAACTTTAATGTATACTCTTCCATGACCTTGATAAAAGACCAATTGTAATTTCACAGCTTCACATAAGAACTTGATATTTCAATCTTTTCTCCTGCAGTGGGCTAAGACTACCCCCCCATCAAAAAAGTATACTCTTCCATGACCTTGATAAAAAAACCAATTGTAATTTCACACCTTCACATAAGAACCTGATAGTTCAATCTTTTCTCCTGCAGTGGGCTAAGACTACCCCCCCATCAAAAAAGTATACTCTTCCAAGACCTTGATAAAAGACCAATTGTAATTTCACACCTTCACATAAGAACCTGATAGTTCAATCTTTTCTCCTGCAGTGGGCTAAGACTACCCCCCCCATCAAAAAAGTATACTCTTCCATGACCTTGATAAAAGACCAATTGTAATTTCACACCTTCACATAAGAACCTGATAGTTCAATCTTTTCTCCTGCAGTGGGCTAAGACTACCCCCCCATCAAAAAAGTATACTCTTCCATGACCTTGGTAAAAGACCAATTGTAATTTCACACCTTCACATAAGAACCTGATAGTTCAATCTTTTCTCCTGCAGTGGGCTAAGACTACCCCCGCCATCAAAAAAGTATACTCTTCCATGACCTTGATAAAAGACCAATTGTAATTTCACACCTTCACATAAGAACCTGATAGTTCAATCTTTTCTCCTGCAGTGGGCTAAGACTACCCCCCCATCAAAAAAGTATACTCTTCCATGACCTTGATAAAAGACCAATTGTAATTTCACACCTTCACATAAGAACCTGATAGTTCAATCTTTTCTCCTGCAGTGGGCTAAGACTACCCCCCCATCAAAAAAGTATACTCTTCCATGACCTTGATAAAAGACCAATTGTAATTTCACACCTTCACATAAGAACCTGAAAGTTCAATCTTTTCTCTTGCAGTGGGGTAAGACTACCCCCACTCATTAAAATTAATAAGTTCCATTTTTATTAGCAGAATGGATGTGTATGATCAAGAATGGAGGGCACCTTCGGTGGTGTAATGGTTAGCAAGCTTGACTAGCAAACCTACACAAGTGAGTTCAAGTTTCATTGGGTACCCCATTCATTCGGCCTTGTGCCACATTGAAGCAAAGAGCTTCGTAAATTACGTATGATCAAGAATGGAACAATTTCTCAGAGCACAACAGTGAAATATATGATTACTGTTGGCAATAAAATACATTAGTTTCAAGATTTGCTTGTATCATTTTGCATTATTGGACCTGCGGCCTTTCGTTAAAATTATGTACCCTCACTTTAGAATGTAATATTCCAACTATTTCTTGGGGGAGAAAAAAAAAAAACAAAAAAATAAAAAAAAACTCAAGCCATTAAAATATTTTTCAAATATTAATTGAAAGTTTGAACTTTTAATTTACTTGTAAAAAATACTAAAAGTTTATTAAATCCATTCCTATTAGTAGCTAATAAATTCTAATGTGGTTCCTCCTCACACACCTTTTGGTTAAATTATGGTAATCAGTATGAATATCAAGAAGTGTTTTGAACAATATTTTAGCACAACAACCTTCACAAATCTTTAAAATTTAAAAAGAGATAATTACTCCACAATCATATCAATGCATTAAGTAACCATTTACTAATTTTTTTGCTTAAGGCTAAAAGTATGGGGCATCCAGTGAAAATCAACCTTATCTGCTAGCTCAGTATGCTAACCATTATACCACATGAGATGACTGTTCAAAGCTTAGCTTAGATTTGGCACAAGAGCAAAATTGTAGAGAATCTAGTGAGGATTGAACACACCATCTCAGAGATATGCAAAATTTGCTCATTAACAATCACATGATAATGAGATGCAGATACTGATTTTAACCCATAGCAATAAGATGAAAATCCATTCTATGATAGACATCAAAATGATAAATTTTTTTTTTAAAGAGAGCACCCCCCAAAAAAACTGAAGTTCAAATTCAAAACTATATATATATATATATATATCCTCTTGTCAAGCACAATGTAGAAGACCCAAAAATTCACTTAAAGTGTTAACTGTTGAATTACCTACACAGGTGATTTGTTTATTGTGATGAAAGCTTGTGTAAATTCATCCAAATTTTTGGATGAGCTGATAAAAAAGAAAAATGGTGAATCAACATTCCTCAGGTTTTCAATTTAAATTTTCTTTTAGTTAGACCAGTTGCCATATATATATATATATATATATATATATATATATATATATATATATATATATATATATATACTTTAAATTTTTATATCTAATCTATAATTCTGTTGGTGTGAAAAAAAAAAAGACAAAAAACACGTGCTACTTGAAAATAATCAAACGGCACGTATGTCTGGTCAAAAGAAAAACACAGACAGAATTACCCGAGCTAAAACATAATGTTCTCAATACACTTTGCTGGAGCAATCCTGAAGAATCATTTGGTGAAACCTAGGTAGACTCACTCTTGGCCATGTAGGAATTATATATATATATATATATATATATATATATATATATATATATATATGCTTGTTACTTTCAAGAGCAAAAAATAAAGATAATCACTGGATTAAAAATTTTTTTTGCTTTTCTCAAAAGAATTTTTTCTTTCTATTCAAGTTTTATTTTAGTCATTATTACCCACTTCAGTTAATTTGTTCATGTAAGTTTAATTACTTGGAAAGAGCATTGGCCTGGACACCTCAAATGGTTAGCAACTAAGTCTTTTGCTGTTATTAAGTTTGGTTCTTACTATGTACTTCAGACTAAACAAAGCTTGATAAATGATTAATGACATGGTGATTATGAAGTGATTTTCTCTTTTTAAATTTTCAAAATGTATAATGGTTGTAATGCTAAAAAAATGTTCTTAACACTTCCTGATATTCATGCTGATTATTATTAAAAATTTATCTTTTATTATCGTAGGTTTTAGGGTAAATTACATGTACTCTGTTAAGGCTTACTAAAATTTAAATTTAAAACAATATTATTTCTCAACACAAGATTTTCATATTCAACCCTAAGTCATAATCCTCCAATCAAGCTTAAGAATGGTATCAAAATATGTTACATACTCTGTCCCATGATAGTTGTTATATATATATATATATATATATATATACACACACACACACACTAAATGTATAGGACAGGAAGTAATGCATACATTCTTTTTGAAGAGAGTGAGGATTTTAAGTTTTTAGAAAATAAAGATAATTAAGATTTAATATTTTGAGTTGAGCCTTATTTTATTCAACATTCTAAATCCACTATTCTAAGTTGAGCCTTATTTTATTTAACATTCTAAATCCACTATTTTGAGTTGAGCCTTATTTTATTCAACATTCTAAATCCACTATTTTAAGTTGAGCTTTATTTTATTTAACATTCAAATCCACTATTTTGAGTTGAGCTTTATTTTATTTAACATTCAAATCCACTATTTTGAGTTGAGCTTTATTTTATTCAACATTCTAAATCCACAATTTCAAGTCAAGCATCATTTTATTTAACATTCTAAATCCATCATTTTGGATTACTTGGATATTATTACTTTCATACTTAAACCTAAATCACAATCCTCCAATCAAACATCAAAATATATTTGCAATAATTTCATATCTATATTCTATATACTAAATATACTATTATAGGACAGAGGGAGTAATATAGAATTTTTTTTTTTTTTGAAGAAAGTGAGAGTTTCAAGATTTTAGAATATATATATATAAAACACTAGTATTTCAAGTGACCTTAAGAAAAAAAATTTGAATGAACTCACCTTTCCGGTAATAAATTAGGTTTTGTATTTTTTGTTGCTTTGATTCCGGACGCTGACCACCTGTTGCTACTGCTGCCGTGTTGTAATGCTGCTGCATCTTTACCATTTGTTGTTTCTGCTGCTGAATGTTTTGTTATTGATGTCTGTGAGGTGATGGTGGCACTACCTCCACCTCCACCACCACTGCCTAAATTGCCTCCTCCACCTCCAGCACCTAATCCTCCTCCTCCACCACCACCTCCTCCTCCTCCTCCTCCAGCTCCGTGTCCACTGCTGGAGTTAGTGGGGCCACCCCCACTTCGGGATGAGATAAGACCCTGGGTACCACTGTTAGCAGTAGCAGCACCACTGCTGGCGTTATTCAGACCACTGCTAGTCCCACTGCCGCTGCTTGAAGTGGTGTTAGTGCTGGGAGTTGCATTGCTGTTGGTGCCGCTACTATTATTTGCAGAACAAGTTCCAGAGAGGACATGTGCTGCCAGTGTAGTTGCAGTAGCTGCTGCTGTCTGAGCAGCAACCCTCTGGGCTGCTGCCATATTTTGTGCATGCACCTTCTCCTTCTGGATGGCCTCCTTGGCGGCTCGGTGGTCTTTGAGGAGTTCATCGAAAGGTTTTCGACGGCCAGCCACGGCCCTCCGTAAAGATAAAGCATGAGTCTGTTAAAAAAGAGACAAAAACAAATTTAGTTATTTCACTAAAATAACAAGGAATTTTTAAGAGAAATTGTTAATGAATAAGAGAACATTAAAAAATACTTTTTCATAGTTAATTCCAAATGTTAGGTGAAAACTTTAGAATTGTTTTCTTAGCTAACTTACAAGTTGGACTAAATATTTCTCTATTCTCCAAGAGCATAAAAGTATATTGACCAAAGAAGTTTATTATATATCTTAAAAATTACTTTAAAACTTTATAATTGGAGCAGGAAATCATTTAAAAAATAAATAGATAAAATAAATGAATAAGAAATTAAAAAAAAAAAAACCAATGAAACTGAAAATTTCTATTTTTATGTCTTATAATTTGTACAGCAGATTTGTAAAAATTTGAGTCATGCCAGTTTTATGTAATTTAGTTTGTTTCAGTGTGACAAATTTGAGCAAACAAACAAGAAAAAGCTAGTGACTGCAGATATACACACACACACACAGAAAGAGAGAGGGTCATATTAAATAAATAAGGGGATTTTTTAAAAATAAATGTAAACACTGCATTGTTTGGAATTGGTTTCTAGCAAAAAATATTTTAATCTCACAAAAATATTTGTTTTGAGGTTATTCAAAATGGTGGCAAATGAAATGGAGTGCTCCAGGCTTTAACAGAGGTCTATCATCAAATTTTTGGTGGGTGAAAAGTGCAAACCATGTGAAATTTACAGAAGAATATCTGATGTGTACAAAGAAGCATATTTTTGTCAAAATAATGTTTAGAAATGGGCTAAACATGGGTTTGCCAATAAAAGCCTGAGTTGAAAAGATAGTCCATACAATGGAAACACACTGACTTTCGAGTGGTTTGGTTTCTTTGTTTAATGGCATATCAACCTTCTCGGGTTATTTAATGTAGTAGTACTATTTAATCCATAGCTGAAGGATAAGGGGGGTTCATACCTTTCCTAAGGGGCATTAGTCTGAAGGTAAACGTAATAACGCGACTGGAGTTTGAACTCTCTTACTACAATCCTGCAGTCCATTGGTTTAACCATTATACCATGAGGACACACCCTACTCTGCAGTAAAGAACAGGTTCCATAAGCAGTGGTCAGTAAAGAAGGTCATGCTGACAGTTTTTTGGGACATCAAAGAACCCATCTCTATTGATTTCCTTGAGAAAGCTGCAACTGTAAAAAGTGTTTTTTTTACTGCTAACTTCTTAGGCAAAATTCACCTTTTTTATGGAATGACCCCCCCCCATTTTGACCGGGTCATTGGTCTAATGAGTAGAGTGTTCGGCAATGGTCCTGGAGACTGGGATTTAATCCTAGGTCAAGTCATACCAAAGACTCAAAAAAAAATGGTACTTGATGCCACCTTGCTTAACACTCAACATTATAAGGTATGGATCAAGGGTAAAGTGGATCATACCAGGGAACTAAGAAGTGTCCTTCCCTAAACTTCGGTGTAGTAGCTATTCAAAAGGGAACCTTCGGGTCCCTCTTGACTAAGGTCGTCAACTTTACTGTTTGTTTATATAAATAATCTACCTATGATGTGCTATTAGTATCTGTAAAGACACAGCATGAAATTGTTAAAAAAACAAAAACAAATTAAGTTATTCTACTGAAACAACAGGAGGAATTTTTAAGAAGAATTGTTAAAAGTTGTGGTCATTATAGATTTATTAAGAATACTTTTTCTAAGTTAATTCCAAAAGTTAAATGAATAAATGAAAGCCTCACATATTATTAATTAAAAAAACAAATAAAAACACTTTCTCTTCTTAACAGCAAATACTAAGTGGATGAGAAAATACTTGAGAAATTAATACCCTCACTCGTTAAAAAAAAAGAAAAAAAAAAGTTACTGGCAATTTATTTTGAGTCTATTTTTATTCTAACCAAAAATGAATCCGTTTCTATGTCAAATTGTTATTTTGAAAAATTTTCAAGATACTGAAGAACATTAACACTTCTCAAATTTAGAATTATTGTTATCAGACAGAAACATTATCCAAAGAAATTTCATGGATTCCTAGCTATTTTCTCAGCTATTATTCAAATTTAATTTTGTGCATCCACCCTCTCCTGCATGGGTGGTGACTAAGTGGTCTTTGAGGGCAGTGATAAGTATTATTAATGACTAGACAAGTTATGAACCTATTAACTTCCTGTTGCAACAGTAGTCCATGATGATATTGATGCTTCTATTTAAGAAGAGGTCAAGGATTTTAAGTAGAGAATTTGGCTAATTAAAGAACGATTTTAGCATGAGTACTTACTCTAGAAAATAATCAGTTACAAGTTGGGTTGGAAATTGGTCTATTCTCTAAGCTAGAGCATAAAAGTGTATAGCTCTAAGAAATCTTTCATAAATTTAAAGAAAATTTTTAAAAATACCTTTGGAACAGAAAATAATTTGAGGAGGATATTAAAAAAAAAAAATTAAACTAAAAACTTCTCTTTTTATATCTTGCACTGCATTTTAATATTTTGAGTCATACCAGTTTTAAGTCATTAATTTTATGCAATTTGGTTTATTTAAGTGACAGCTGAGGCACTATATATATATATAAAATAGGAAAAAAAAAATCTTTAATTTTGAAATAGGAAAATCAGTGTCATCTATCCATTATAGCCACCTTCTGAGAGAAGATTTCTTTAATATGTATGTGTGTATATATATATATATATATATGTGAGAGAGAGAGAGAGAGAGAGAGAGAGAAGTGGGGGGGGGACTGCAAATAAATAGATAAGATGAATTATTCTATAATTAGCATTTAATATTTATTTCTATTGAGAAATTATGTTAATCAGTTTGAGCATGAGTGTAGAGTTCCCATTAATAAATTGGATTGAAAATGTCTTTATTTTCAATGCAATTGCACTAACAAATATCATGCAGCATTGTATCAACTATTATTTTTTGGTTTAAATTCAATTTTCTTCTAAATCAAAGATACTAGGATTTTCTTATTTTTAGTGGAACATTAAAAAATCAAAATGGATATTAACTATTACAGTATCTCCAATAACTATCAATTTTTTCATAAAATAATAAAATCCCATTTTCCAAGAAAATTAACATCTTACAAAACAAATTGTTAGGATGTATTTATTTATGAGAGATTCTGTACATATTAAAATCATAGGATATAAATAACATTATCATCAGATTAACTTAAGTAAGTAAAAATAATGGATAGCAAATATAAATATTTTAAGGGAAAATTAGTAAGTTCAGAATTGCACAAAATCTTATCCACTTTAGTAAACAATACAAATAAAAATATTATTATAAACTGTTGAAAACAATAATGAAAATAAAAAATATCTTGTTTGGAGAAAAAAAGACAAAAAAAAAAAAAGAAAAAAAAAAGTAAAACTGAATTGCATTTTTGTCTATTCCAAAAGTCCACCCAACATTTTGTCAAGTATCACTTTTGTTTTTCAATTTCTGCTTAATCAACAAACAAGAAAAAAAATCTTCAAAGGATTGAGAATGTAAAATAAATTATGTAGAAATAAATGCTTGCTTTTGTTTTTTTGAACTATAGTTACAGAGTTATTGATTGGTAGTTAAGGAGTATTGATTTACTACCACAAATTACAAGTGTTGTTTTAAAACAGAGAGAATGAACTCTGGTTTTAAACTTGGAAGATGAAGTTTCTCCTTATAATAAATTTGCTACTTAAACCAAAAGAAACATTGTTTTTCAAGTGTTAGATATTATTTTATAAACTATAGACTCATTTATAAAGGCAAAAAATAAGAAAATATACTTTGTAGTATTCTATAGACCAGCGATGACCAATATGTTGATCACAATCAATCAGTATATCAAATAGATTGCACACCATTGAAAAAAAATTGTTTTTTTTTTTTAGATGTTAATCTATCAGTGCAAGTCATCAGAGTAAGATAATGAGCATAAATATATTCAATTGTCTTGTGCCATAAAGGTTCAAAGTATGTAAAGATACATATAAATAATACTCAGTACATATATAAATAAATATATTTATGGTCATTTTAAAAGTAGCCTACAAGCCAAAAATAGTAATTATCTATTATTCCATGAATACAAAGAAAGCCCTTAACTCAAGAAACTAGCTAATTTCATTTATTGTATTTATTGCTTATAAGATGTGATAATTGATTTTCAAATAACACTTGTTTTTTTTTTGTTTTTTTTAGGTTTTAGCATATGCATTATCTGCTAAGTAATTTCCATTGTATTTAGAAAACCACAAAGAATTACTCAGATCAACTAATAGGTTATGGGAAAGGAGATGGGCATTGCCAAGTCACCTTCTTTACCTGAGAAATATCATGAAGGACAATTACTCAGCATGGTATCCTGATGATCTATGGAAAAGGATATAGGCACCACCAAATAATCCTTATTGCCTAGAGAGATGCTATGATAGAGTGAGTCAGCATGGCATGCAGATTATATATATATATATATATATATTGCAAATTATGCAGGACCTCATTTCCATAATAGTAAGAAAGGGCAGAGATTAGAAAGAAATATAAAAAAAAATTTAAGTCATCAGTGAGAGTTGCATCTATTGTTTTGCCTTGAGGAAGCCTGACTGAATCAATCAGCTGCCTTATCAACTAAGCTACAAAAGCCAATACAAGTGTTTGTGGCATAATGGTTACCATCGTGGGAAATGAACTTGGTAACCCAAGTTCAATTCCAAGATGAGACTGTTTGCATTTCCCTTTGTGATAATGCCCTTGAGAAAAAGGATGAATCTTTATTTTCTCCCTTTAGCTTTGAGTAAAATAGTAGGACAGATTGGGCTCATTAGCCTTGGTACAGAAACTGATTCAGAAGGAAAACCCTGAATTTAAACTAGCAGTACTCTGTTTAAAAATTGACCTTGTGTTGCATCCTGTGACAGAAATGTTGGGAAGCTCAAATCAAACCTATAACAGCTTTCTTTGTCATCTTTCAATCTATGTTTGTTGATAACATCTTTACTTATTTTTAGATAAGTATTATCAATCATTATTAATTTGCATTAATATTTCTTTCATCTTTTAATTTTTACTTGATTTTTAGAATTTTTTTTTTTCTTTTTTTTTTTATTGCAACTCACTTGTTATGTCAACAAAAGCAAAGTGGAAAATTCTTCATGTTTGATGAATTAAATCTAAAAAAAGTGAACCAACCTTTTTGGTTTGGTTTGTTGGCTTTTATGGCATTTTTATGTAAATAATCTGTTCTATTTAAAACAATTCAGTTTAGCATAAGTAAACAGTTTAATTGTTAAAAACATTTCTATTTCAAACTATTCAAGCAGTTATATGTAACACTTCAGTTAAGTGTATATACAGTTTTAATGTCAAAAAACAGTTCTATTTCAAATAATTCAGTTAAGCATAAGCATGCAGTTTAAATATAAGTACGGTTTAATTGTCAAAAACGTTTCTATCTCAAGCTATTCAGTTTAGTCCAACAATTCATTTTAGCATAAGTATGCTGTTAGTTCTATTTAACCCATAGATAGGACCCATATCAGGTGCTACCACTCGGGCCAGAGTGGACCTGGGAGCGATGGCAATGAAGGGGTACTCCGCATTCCCCAAAGCTCCAGCACTGCTGAAACCTCACCATCAGATTGTTTAGTGTCATATCCAGGACACTCGTTGGGGGGGTCTTACCCCTCTGCAGAGAAGCAGTCAGTGTATTCTACAGCCCCAGCTGACTGGGCAACCAACCTTTTTGATGTTGCATCATTTTGATACTAACCTTACAAGTTAAAGACCGCGTACACGGTTTGCCATCATGAGTTACTTTTACACCACAATGCTTATTAGCATCAAATTCACGGTCTGAAAGAAATAAAAAAAGATTTTCATTTAAAAAACAGTGGAGTACAGAGAAATCGTCTTTCATTTTTCAGGCATTAGAAAAAAAAAAAAAATCTTTCTTTTTTCTTTAAAAACAAAATTCTTCATATACCAAATATGTAAATAAAAAGCAAAGAAAATAACCTTTAGTTTGAATGAAAGCAGTTAGCAATGAACATTGTAAGAACTAAACACTTATTGATTCAGATTAAGTGATTTAACAATCAATAGTTATTTTTTTGACAATCAAATGCTTAATATTTTCTTGTTCACCTAATCTGTAGATATACAGTCAATTATTGGCTGTATTAAAAATAAAATAGTTTAATGTCAACAACATTTACTTTCTTAATACTTCTTAAAGAAATAAACTAAGACATTTTATAATTTTTTTTTCCTTATCTTTCTTAACAGCATATCTAGGAAGAATACTGCTTGTCCAATCTAAATATTTCTATATCTTCCTGTTATATGTTAACCCTCTGAACTTCAAAGCACAATATTTTTTATTATATTAAACATTGTAAATGCAGTATTTTTAGCTGAACATTATTTTACCAACCACTTTAAACCCAATACTTTGAGCTGAACACTATTTTAACATAAACCTAATATTTTAGGTTGAATGATTTGAAAAGCATGTAAACCTGTTTGTGGCTATTTTATGTCTAAAGGTTAGAGAATCACATGGTTTCAAGTAACCATTTTTTATTTAATACAAATTTTTTGGTTGCACATAGTTACATAGTTTCAAGTTAATAATAATAATGATGATGATGATCCTTCGTAAAGAATTATAGCTTCAAATAATTATTCTTTATAAAAACAATTTATACAAGTATTCTTCTCTAATAAAAATAATTTTCAAAGAGATATATTTGACCCAGAGATTGGACCCTAACAGGTACTACCGCTCCAGGTCAGAGTTGACATGGCAATAAAAGGGTGCTTCAATCCCCAGAGCTCCAGAACTGGAGTCTCACTGTCAGATTCAGTTTCATGTTATACTCAGGACACTCCTTTTTTTGCAAAACCCTCTGTTGGGGTTACAGTCAGTGTAGTCTAAGCCCTGCTGACAGGGTGGTAATATTTTAGGTTTGGTTAGATCGTATTAAGTTTAACATAATCAGTTTTGTTTTTTTTGTTTAATGTCATATCAACCTTTGTGGGTTATTCAATGCCAAAGCTATCCTTGTAGAAGAATAGTAGTGGCGCTATTTAACCTTTCTCAAGAAAGTGAAAGTAAAAGCACAATTGAGTTTAAACTCACTGACTATGACATTACAGTCCAACATGTTAGTCACTATGTCACTGGAACTCCCTTAACATAACAATCAGGTTTAACGCATTAAATGAAGATGTTTTCTTCACCCAGGGGCAAAGTTTAAAAGTGTTTCATGCTCAATTATTTTCATAAATTTTATGAGTTCAGGTAGAGGGTAATTGAAGATCAAAGAGTTTAAGCATTGAAAAGGTTTCATTAATAAAAATCATGCGCCAAATATCTTTCCTTCAAAGTGTTTCTTAGTTTGTATAAACAATGTTTGTTACTTATTACAAAAAGTCTATACTCTGATTGCAATGCACTTTTAGTTGGTAGACAAATTCAATTTCTTACAAAATAAAACTATCAATGTCAAATTGAACCTTAAATAGAACAATTAATAATCAAATTAATAGATCTGTCAAAAATAAGTAGAATATATCTTATATATGATGTTGGTTAAAAACTTTGTTCTGTGTTTGTTGTTCATTGACTTCAGGAATATTTAGTTTTCTTCACTAAAATCATCTAAAAAAGATCAATTTTGATTATCCTGTCACAGCTGTTATTATTAACATGCATATAAAAAATATTTTGTACAAATTGACATATTTTTGTTTATTGATTATAACACTGAAGGTGGAGGAAAAAAAAAAATTAGTTGTATCTCAAGTATATTATCCTTTTTATTTTAACTCTCTCAACATCAGTGAAATATATAGTGTAACCCGTATATAAGAGAGTTGTCGGGACCGGAGAATAAGTCTCTTATATCCAGTATATGTACACAGACACACACATGTCCAAATGTTAATAATACTTGTTGTTAATTTCTGTAAATGATCCCAATGATTTGTTATATAACAATATTACTAGAGCGAGTCAACCTTTCTGCAGTATTTTGACAATGTGAGGCATAATTTGGCATCTCCAAATGCTTTTGTTGAAGCTGTGAAGGTTTGATTTGGACATAAGTGCTATTTGCTGGATTTGCCACTATGGCTTGGAACATAGCATCAGAATCCACAGTGTTAGGCCGACGTGATCTTGTCTGATCATTGAGATTCTTGCACCATTTTGTTACAGAATTGTAATTAATTTTGCCTTCACCTCTTGCACAACAAATGTTTTTGGTTGCTTCCACAGCATTTTAGCCCAGTTAAAACATAAATTTTTAAATTAGACTATGTTGCATGTTCATCTGTGCTGTTTTCAAATCAGATGTGGAGTAAAGCAATACACAATGTGTCAGCACACCAACTATTAACCACAGAAAGTACCTTGAACTGCTTTGCTTACATGATATACACACATTGCAAACTAGCACATACTAAAATATTGCATAACTTTTCAATCCCTCTCGTAAAGTTGGCGACTGTAGTCGAGGGCGACCAGAAGGCTCCCTTTTCAATAGCTACTACATCGAGGTATAGAGGAGGGTGCTACTCCTTTCCCTGGATTGCTCCACTTTACCATCAATGCGCACCTTATGTTGCCGAGTGTTAAACAAGGAGGTATCAAGTACCATTTTAAAAGTTTCTGGTATGACGCGACCTGGATTTGAACCTGGGTCTCCCGGACTATTGGCGAACACTCTACCCAATGAGCCGTTTAAATTAAGTGAGCGAGTGTAGTTGAGGATGACTCGAAGGCTCCCTTCTTAATAGCTACTACACCGACGTGTAGGGGAGGGCGCTACTTCTTTCCTTGGATTGCTCCACTTGACCTTTGATCCATACCTTATAATGCTGAGTGTTAAGCAAGGTAGCATCAAGTACCATTTTTTGAGTCTTTGGTATGACTCGACCAGGGATCGAACCCAGGTCTCCCGGGTCATTGGTGAACACTCTAACCATTCAGCCAATGTCCGTTAATAATCACAAGGGTTTATTAAATAACAATATTGTTAAGCTATCTTAGTTCCACTGTAAAGGAAGTAGGGTCTATGTGGCACAGTGGTTCATGTACTGGACTGCACCATTGTAGTAAGCTAGTTCAAACACCAATTGGACAATTATGTACAATCATGAAGGTTGATATGCCATTAAACAAAGAAACCAAATCCCAAAACACATTCAAATCTAGCACTTATTGAAAATCCCATGAACTCATCGATAGAAAAAAATACTTAAATTGTATAAAAGTTGAATTGAAAGGTGACACGCATTGAATAAAGGATGCTTTATAACTATATAAAATACCAGACATCATGTAACAAATTAAATGAACTGCCGCCAATCATATCGAAGTATGGTCTTCATTGGAGGACGATGATGATGAGCATACAATGAGAATCGGAAGAGAGTTCTGTATTATAAGCTTCTTCAAGAGAAATATAATTGATTCAAACTAATACTATTCCCAATTTGACTATATAAAGACAGCAATCAAATAAAAACTGTTTGAAATTACTGATTGAAATATAAAGAAAGGGTATTATTTTGGTTGTGATTTTTTGGATTGTTGTCCCCATCTTTATTGTGCTAGGTCGAAACAACATTTCGGACGCTGTATCCTCTGGCCTTTCTCAGGTGTCCCTTTTTTTATCTGAGCATAGAAATGACTCATCCTGGGAGATCATTTTTAAAGTTTGTTTATCAAACAAGGCTTCAAAGAACTATGAAGATCTTATTCAAATAATGACATTGTTTTTCATGCCTATCAACAAACATCATAAAATCCAATGGCATCAATTATTCTTGATATTTTTTAAAGTAATTTACTTAAAAAACAATCTGATTTGACCTTTTCAATTATTGGTTCGTTATTAGTTTAAAAATTAAAAATATTAAGAATAACTGATGTCATTTGATTTCACATTTCAAATTCATCTTGTGATGCTTCTTAGATTGATAAGCATGAAAAACAATGATGTCACCTGAGGAAGGTTGGAGGATATAGCGACCGAAATGCTGTGTTTCAACTTACCACAATAAAGATGATGACAACAGTCCAAAAAATCACAACCAAAATAATAATAATAATACACATCAAACCTCATCTCAAAAATTCAGACAGATAAAAAAGTGTAGTTAATGAAGAAGATACATTGAATAATCTAACGTCACAAGTAGTAAGTAATATTTTATGCTGGTGATTTGTTAAAAATGGGGTAAATCAGTTGAGGCTGATAGTACATAAATCAAGACATAACAATACATCAACATTATATGATATGAGGAAAAAAGAGCCAACATTTAAAATATCCAAGAGTTGGAACTTATTCCCTTGCTTGGTTATATTAATTTCTTTCATGTCTAGCTTCTATAGAAATTACGCCCCCCCAACTATTGAACAAGATTTCCCGGTACACTTTACTGCTTTAATTTAATGAATAGGACAAGGACTTAGTTAATGGTTGTTGTTGGAGGAAATGGAATTGGAGGTTTGGATGAAGCTGTTTGTACTTCACTTTGTGCTAATGCCCTTGGAAGAGGTATGAATCAATCTCTTCTCTCCTCACTTATGGTTAAATAGGGCAGACTGAGTTCTCTAGCCTTGGTAAGGCAACCAGTCTAAGAAATAAGAGTCTTAAAAACCTGAGGAGACTTGCTGTTGCTCAGAATTCAGTAAAAAAACCCACTAGTTTAAACTGGTGTGGAAATCTTGAAGTAAAATAATTAAGAGTATAATCATCAATCTTGTTAATTATTGAATTTTGGCAAGTAGTGCAATTTTGATGATTATTTTAAATATTAGAAATAATCAAAACATGACTCCTAACATGAATTTGCTTCATCATCCAAACCCATTGGTCTAAAAGATAAAATATACGTTATACATAACCTTGGTTTACTGAGAAATTAAGCAAATACCTTGCTCATCACAGATAAGCCAGCTATTTTTTATTTATTTATAGAAACTAGCTCTAACCTAAATGTCTTAATTAGATAACATAACTAAATATCACTCATAGGTACCTTTTTCTGTAGTGTAATAATTAGCAAGTTAAGATCACAAACAATTATGATAGTTTGATTCTCACTGGGTGCTTCATACTTCAGGCCTTGTACCAGACTAAACTAAACTTAGCAAATAACTATTACATCATTCAAGTATCCAAACTTCTTGCCTATAGATATGCCAATTTGTAAGCAGAAATCTTTTAACTATTAATTTTATTTCGTATTAAGACATTCATTCTATTTCGTATTAAGACATTCATTCTATTTCGTATTAAGACATTCATTCTATTTCGTATAAGGACATTCATTCTATTTCGTATAAAGACATTCATTCTATTTCGTATAAGGACATTCATTCTATTTCGTATAAAGACATTCATTCTATTTCGTATAAAGACATTCATTCTATTTCGTATAAAGACATTCATTCTATTTCGTATAAAGACATTCATTCTATTTCGTATAAAGACATTCATTCTATTTCGTATAAAGACATTCATTCTATTTCGTATTAAGACATTCATTCTATTTCGTATAAAGACATTCATTCTATTTCGTATTAAGACATTCATTCTATTTCGTATAAAGACATTCATTCTATTTCGTATAAAGACATTCATTCTATTTCGTATAAAGACATTCATTCTATTTCGTATTAAAAGATAAAACAAGTGACACAAGTAACTTGTACCATAAGCACTAAAAACAGAAAATAGAGTTATGAGACAAATGTTAAGTTATATGTTATTGTTTAATAACTTGGAAATCCTAGTGATGAGAGAGAGTTTTGCATGTTGGAAAAATAAGTGAGGCATTGACAAAAATAATAAGAAGCAATCAAAAAAATGCCAAAAAGAAACATGCTAAATGATACACTGTGACCCTGTATGAGAAATTTGAGAAAGATTTATATAGTTGGGTATGCAAATTACAAGCAAATAGACTTGTCACCTGTGTACTGATTATTAGAACCAAAAGTTTTACACTTATCCATAGATAAAAATGAATGTTGCTAAAAAGTTTCACCAAGAGGAGGCACTAGTAGTGCAACAGTGATTATTATAAGAAATGAATTCAGTAAATTGAGTTCAAATCCTGGGCAGGTCTGTTTGCATTTGACATAGCACTAATATGCTTAGGAAAAGTATGAATACAATAAGTCTCTTTCCAGCTATGAGTAAATAGTAGGGTAGACTGTGTACTTTAATCATGGTATGGCAACCAGTCTAGGAGAAGGAAAATTGAATTCAAATAAGTTGTATACTCTTCTTAAAAACTGATACACATACAATTATACTCATTGAATCAGGTCTGATTTAAGAGCTAAAATATCTTTATTACAAAATTGAGAAATGTTAGCAATATTGTAGACAAGCATAGAACATCCTTATTCAAGAAGGGAGCCACACAAAAAGACATAGCTCATCATCACGTGGGCTGCACTACTTAAAAAAAAAAAAAAAAAAAAAAAAAAAATCAAAGTAATTTTTCATTGAAGGTAATGTAACCATTTTCAGTAGAGAAGACCATATGTGTAAGCATCTACCATAGAAATGGGGAAAGTTGATTTTTTTTCTCTTTGGCAAAAAGATCTTTTCTATGAAAGATTTAAGTCTTGGTATGATCACTGATATCAATGTGATTAACACATACTGCTGCTGCCATAATACATTATGGAATAATTTAAAGAAAAAAATAAATACTTGGAAAAAAAAAAAAAGAAAAATCAATGTATTCACTATGTTAGGTTTGGTTTGGTTTTATGACATTAAACATTATAGGTTATTTAGTGCCAAATCCTTTTTATACATATATATTAAATATATAGGATTTGGTTTGGTTTGGTGGCATATGAACCATTGTAGGTTATTTAATGCCAAATCCTTTTTATACATATATATTAAATATATAGGATTTGGTTTGGTTTGGTGGCATATGAACCATTGTAGGTTATTTAATGCCAAATCCTTTTTATACATATATATTAAATATATAGGATTTGGTTTGGTTTGGTGGCATATGAACCATTGTAGGTTATTTAGTGCCAAATCCTTTTTATACATATATATTAAATATATGGGATTTGGTTTGGTTTGGTGGCATATTAAACATTATAGGTTATTTAATGCCAAATCCTTTTTATACATATATATTAAATATATAGGATTTGGTTTGGTTTGGTGGCATATGAACCATTGTAGGTTATTTAGTGCCAAATCCTTTTTATACATATATATGGGATTTGGTTGGGTTTGGTTTGTTGGCATATAACCATTGTAGGTTATTTAATGCCAAATCCTTTATATATATATATATATATATATATATATATATGGGATTTGGTTTGGTTTGGTGGCATATGAACCATTGTAGGTTATTTAATGCCAAATCCTTTTAATACATATATATTAAATATATGGGATTTGGTTTGGTTTGGTTTGATGGCATATGAACCATTGTAGATTATTTAATCCCAAATCCTTTTTATACATAGATATTAAGTATATAGGGTTTGTTTTGGTTCTATGGCATATGAACCATTGTAGGTTATTAGATGCCAAATCCTTTTTATACATATATATTAAATATATGGGATTTAATTTGGTTTGGTTTGGTTTTATGACATATGAACCATTGTAGGTTATTTAATGCCAAATCCTTTTTAGACATAGATATTAAGTATATAGGATTTGGTTTGGTTTGGTTTTATGGCATATGAACTGTTGTAAGTTATTTAATCCCAAATTCTTTTTATACATATATATTAAATATATGATTTGTAAATAACATTTTTAAAGTTGAAGCTAATTTTTTTTTTGCACTCAATTAAATGGTTTCCCTTATTTTTATCCAATACAAAAAATTCTATTTACAATTAATCATTTGTTTGCACGCAGTTAAATGTTTTCAAGTATTGCTATTTAACATTAATAGTTCAATTAAACAGTCATTTGTTTATACACAATTAAATGATCAAACAGTTCTATTTCAAACAATTCAGTTTAGCATAAGTCAAAGTTAAATGGTTCCAAGTATTGCTATGTATAACTAACAATTCAATTAAACATCAGTCATTTGTTTACACACAGTTAAATAATTAAACAGTTCTATTTCAAGCAATTCAATTTAGCATAGGTTATTTGTTTGCACTCAGTTTATAAGTCAAATAGTTCTATTTGACCCATAGATAGGACCTTATCAGTTGCTATCACTTCAGAGTAAACCTGGGAGTGATGGCAATGAAAGGGTACTCCACACTCTCCAAAGTTGCATCATTACTGAAGCCTCACTATCAGATTGTTTACTGTCACATCTAGGACACTTGTTGGGAGGGGGGGTCTTACCCCTCTGCAGAGATACAGTCGGTGTAGTCTACAGCACCAGCCAACTAGGCCAGTATTCAATAGGAATATCATAAGTGTATCATAAATTTTAATAAATATTATTTTCCTTGTGAAATTAGACAGGCCATTCAAAAAGCACAGCAGGCTAGTTTGCCTATAAATGATCTAAGACTACAAAACCTAACATTTTTCTATTTATTTACCTTAGTAGATTTCTGTTTGATTTTTTCCTTTTTCATTTATATATAGCTTATTTTAATCTGTGTTGTGGCTTTAAAATCAAGCAAACAATATTTATATCACAGTGTGACTCTTGAGCTCATTTAGACTCCACAATCCTTAAGATAAAAATATACAAAAGCAAAAATATTTTGGCTTTCACTTAGGTTTTTAACTTAAAAAAAAATGATAAATGACTTAAAAAAAAAAAAAAAAAAAAAAAAAAAAAAAAAGGAAGTCTTTCCTCAGTAAAAGTCTGTGTGTGTGTGTGTGTGTATATATATATATATATATATATATATATATATATATATATATATATATATATATATATATATATTAAGATAATGCTTGAGGTGTAACAGTTATCACTCACTGGAAATGGATTTAGCAATTCTAGTTCAAATACTGGATGCCATTGTTTACATTTCATATAGTGCTAAGGCCCTTAGGAAAGGCATGAATCCAACTATTCTTCCCTGCTACCAGCTAAGAGTAAATAGTGGGGCAAACTAGGCTCTTTAACTTTTGTATGGCAACTGGTCTATGTTTCACTTCACATGAATTCCTTTGAGAAAGTACAAATCCTTCTCCACCCACCCCAGCAATAGGTAAATAATAGAGCAGATTGGGCTCTAAAGAAACCAGTCTAGAAAAAAAAACAATTTAATTCAAAACCAGGGGGTATGGTCGTAGCAACTCCACTCCATAAAAATGAACTTGTTACTGAAGCATCATCATCATCAAATGGGGTGTGGCTGTGGCTCTATACTCTTAGAATTCTGCAGGATACAGTTAAAACATTCAAACCAAACTGCATTTGTTTATATATAAACACCTACATCAGCAAAAAAAAAACAAAACAAAAAAAACTTGGTCCTCTGTAGTTATGTGAAACTCCAGTTAGAATGTAGTAATCAGTTTTGGTTTCTCTAAAGACATTAAGCTTATAGAATCAGAATAACAACATTCAACAAAATGTATCCGTCTCATCAAACATCTTAGTAATCAAGAAAGACTAAATAACCTGTAAGTGATGATTGATGTTTGTAGGAAGATCCTAAACATCTAGGATAGAAGGTAACGAAATGCTTATAAGACAAATTATACAGTAGCAAAAATTAGAAAATTCATTCTAAAAAGCAATCCTTAAACTAGTGAATAGTAAAACCATGGAACAATCGCTGAGAAAAAAAAAAAAAAAGAATTAATAGTCTAACACTAAATACATTGAAACATTGACAAGATGAATAAGAAATTAAAAACTTCAGAAGATTTGAATGCAGAATGATATTTGGAATTTTTCAGATTTATCACCACAGAGAATATGACAAAGAAATTGGCATTTTTAATGGTGCTATAGAAAAAGCAGATTTTTTAAAAAAATTTCATAAATAAAGTTTTTGATTGGTCAGCTGTAAGTTTAATGTTCATTGGATGCTGCATACATTGTTAGCCAATCAGGAATGGTGATTTTAAAAAAGCTAAATTTGATCCATTTGTTCTGGGGCTTTGATAATAGGAGAGATTATTTCTGCTAAACATATTTAACATTCAAACACATGAACATTTTGCTTGGAAAGAAAAGCAGTAAAACTAAAAGCTGCCAGCCAAGAAGAAAGACTTCTGAAGTGGAAAGAACCTTTCAAGAATCTGCTTGGAAACCCAACTGAAATCATTAATAAACCTACAGTAAAAAAAATATCAATAACTCTTATAGCTGCTAAGGTTTATAATGCCCTGCTTCTAAATCATATCCAATTTGAAGTGAAAAGAAAATTCATAGGAAAAATTAGAACAGTTTTTAGAGAAATCCTTCCATGTCACAGATTCTGATTATCCATCATTGAAGGAGTGTGTGCAAAAAACTTTGAGGCAACACAATTATTCATAAATTTCTCTAAAGCATTTGATTCCATATACAGAGGAAAGATGGAGCAAATACTGGTAATATATGGTTTCCCGAAAGAAACTGTTACTGCTATAATAGAAGCTCACCCAATGGTGACAGACTTTTTTGACATAGTCATTGGAGTCTTGAAAGCAGACATATTAGTACCATATGTGTTTATAATCCGCCTAGATTATGTACTATGAATATCAGTAGATCTAATAAAAGAAAATAGTTTCGCATGAAAAAAGACAAGAATTAGATGGTATGCAAATTACCCTGATTATCTAGCACTGCTTGCGAATACAACTGCCTAAGCCAAATCCCTGCTGCATAGCCTGGAGCAAGCAACAGGAGGCATTTGCCTCTATGTGAATGCAAATAAAATGAGTTTATGAATTTTAAATAGGAACAAGTCATCTCTACTTTAAATAGCAACCCTCTGAAATGAGTAGACCAGTTCTCATACCTTGGCAACAATATCTCATCTACTGAAAGAAATGTCAATATATGCATAAGGAAGACATGGACAGCTATTGACAGGTTGTTGATTATATGAAAATCTGAACTCTGAAAATAAAACAGGATTTTTTCTAAGCTGTGGCTCTATCAGTACTACATTATGAATGCACCACCTTAACTCTAAAACTAGATGGGAACTACACAAGAATGCTATGTACTGTTTTGAATAAATTCTGGAAGCAACACCCTATAAAACAGCAACTGTATGGCCACTTACTTCCTATCTTATAAACCATCTAAATACAGCAAACAAGATATGCTGGACACGACCAAAGACATAAGAATAAACTCATAAGTGTTATTCTTTTATGGATTCCAACAGAAGGACATGCCAGTGCTGATTGACTAGAAAGGACTTACATCAACTCTGTGTGGACACTGGATACAGTCTAGAGGATTTGCCAAATGCAATGGAAGATAGGAACAAGTGGCAACAGAGAGTCAGGGAATTCTGTATTGTATGCACAAATCGTTAATGATGTAGTTTGCTATATTTATAAATAAAGAGAGTTGGTTTGATGATCACATAGGGAAGAAATTGACAGTCATCAAACACTGTTGACTGTCTATGCTATCCTAAATTATATATATATATATATATATATATATATAAATAAACAAACAAAAACACCACATACATACTGACAAATATTGTAATAAACTCGAAAATTTAATAACTATTTCTAGTCTAAACAATAATCTAATGTACATGGAGAACAAAATCTTAGGTTCCATCATCTCAAATATTGCTGAACTGGAGGGGGGGGGGGGCTTTGTGATAATGTTTTAGCTTGTAAATCTTACCTGATTCAAACAGTATCACTGCATGTGTATATCATATCTTTTTGATTTTGATTGGAACTATGGAAAGAGCATTTCTGGATAACTTATATCATCAAAAAATATCAGGTGATTCTAACAACTTAATAAAAATAATTACCTTCAAGTTAAACAATAACATTTCATAATTTCTCTAATTTAGGATAGTATAAATATATCAAGTGTTAATATAAAAAAGTATCAGTAAGACAACTCAAATTCAAAATCATTTTTCCCTCTAAAAGATAGTGCTTAAAAAAAAATTTAAAAAAATTGATAAACATTTGAAAGAAACTAATGAACACTTTTCCTAACTAGGATAAGAGTTGAAAAGGTCAACTCTTATTAGATTTTTTTTTCATCAAACAATTTACAATAGCAACTTGGATAATCTGAAAAAGTAATCAATTTAGAAACTGAAAACAAAACAGAATATTGACAAAGACCCCACCACCTTCTGAACATTTTTTTTTTTTTTTGGCTTGATTTTTGCGTGTGTTTTTGTTTTTGCTCACCTTTACAAGGTAATAATTTTTCTTTTTTCTGTGGTTTATGACAAGCAATTTTGTTGCAACAGTTTGGAAAAGCCATGGTACCAGGCATGGAATTTGGCGCTGGGCCGTCACTACTCGGAGTAGTAGTAGCAGTAGAGGCAACAGCCTGAGCAGTAATGGGAGATGCACTTGGACCAGCATCTTTTAACGTTCCATTCGTGATGCTAGATTTGGCACTCCCTTGATTTGTGTTTGTAGGATTAGTGTTGTTATTGTTGTTGTTATTGTTATTAGTGTTGTTGTTATTGTTGCTGCTGCTGCTGCTGCTGCTGTTGTTAGAAGATGAAGGCTTCTTGACAGGGACTTTCTCCGGCATTCGTTCCACTTTAACCACTGGCATGGCATGGTTTTTCTCTTTGCTCGGGGAGGCATTGACTTTAGAGTTGTAAGGTGGAGAGACGGTGCTTAGTAAGGATGATGGCAGTTGCTTCACACTGGCTTTTGAGCGGAACTTGGATGATGGACATAATCGCATACAGTTCTTGGGATATTTCTCTCCATGACGTATCTCTGTAAAAAAGAAAAGAAAAAAAATTAGTAATGTAGGCCAACAATAAAAACAGCAAAATAACATTAAAAATTAAAATTTTTAAGTCAATCAATTTTTAATGCTTAACGAAGAAAAAAAAAAAGAAAAGAAATTAGCATCCACAAGAAATAATTCAATACTCCTTGTTACATCAGTATTTTATGTATATATATTTATTAGTTACACAAACTGGTCTTATTACAGATGAATAAAAAATTCTGTTATGGTGACACAAGGCATATAATGTAGACAAAGCTTATTGCAATGAATGAGCAACATAGTCTTACTACAGTAGACTAAGAAGAAATTGTTATAGTAACAGTTTTTATACTGGTTTGGGGCTCAAATTTTGTCAACTCTATAAATATATTCAAATAATTGTAATTTCATAAATTTATCTTTTATTTTTACACATTTTTTTTTCTTTTTTCCTAATTTCATATCTTTTAATAATAATAATAACCCTTAAATTTCCAGTTACAGATGCTAAACTTTGATCCTGGGCAAATAGGGCTGAAGAGCAACACTCTGATCAAAGATAATGCAGAGGTACTACATTTTGACCCTAGAGAGAGAGAGAGAGAGTACACAGACACTACATTTTAATCCTACACAGATGTGTGAATCCATGTGTAAATAAATCTGTTGGAAATTATGGGTTTATTCCAGTTATCTGGCATAAAATGACAAATTTCCAGAAAAAAAAAAAAAAAAGGTCTAACAAATGTGCAAAATATATTGGCTATTGTAAAAGATTAACAGCAAAACATGGATAGAGATTTTAATAAGAATTTAATTCCAATTGGTAGTTACTCAATTTTAATCAACATTTACAAGTTTCTAAGTCGATAACAATTATTTTGGAAAGGATAGAAGAAATTTAGTTTTACTTATTCATTCAAATTGTTATGTCTAATGAATTTTCTGTATTCAACTATTTCAATTTTGGAAATCAATAATTCAGTTTTATTTGATTAATGTTTTGGGAGAGTCTCTCTATGGTGTAGTGGTTAATATGCTAGATTGTGACATCATAGTAAGCAAGTTCAAACTCCAGTTGTTCTATTACATTTACTTTTGGACTAATACCCTCATCACTACCAGCTATGGACTAAATAGTACCACTACTGATCTACAATGATCATTTGGCATTAAATGACCCATAAAGGTTGATGTATCATTAAAACGAAGACAAACCCAACTGTCATTTACTCTTTTGGAGGCACACTTAGCATAATGGTTATCATTGTAGGAAAAGAAATTGGTGACCAAAGTTCAATCCTGGACAAAGCCGTTTATGTTTCATATTATACCAATGCCCCTGAGAAAGGCATTAATTCATCTGTTCAATCATGTGTAAACAGTAGGGTAGGCTGGGTTCTTCAGCCTTGATAAGACAAGCTGTCTAGAAAACTCTTAATTCAAACTAAATGTACTCTGCTTTTAAGTTGACATTGGGGTGCATTCTGCTTGTAGTAGAAAGGCTGGGTAAATACTTTCGTTAAAATGATTATTTATCAACCTTGCTATTAGATTAAGATAGATTTGAAGGAAAATTTCGCAGTTCATGGAAGTTTTGTTTAATTTAGGTATATATGTATTTACCCAACCCCTCTATCATGATGTGACACACAGTCAATCTTTAAGCTTACTAAAGTTAGTTTGAATTTTTTCCTTCTACTAGATTGGTTGCCTAATGAACCCAGTCTGCCCTGGTATCTTTCCATAGCTGAAGAGAAAACAGATGGATTTGTGTCTCTCTTAAGGACATTAGTACAAAGTGAAATACAAACAGCTTTGTCTAAGATTTGAACTCTGGCCAATAATTCCATTTCCTATGACAATAACCATTACGCCAAAGCATATACCGAAATTCATAACCAAATTAAAATTACTGTATAAATATTGTGTATTAAAGTTAATTAGAGTCATAAGAAGAAAACCTATTTATAATTAATGACATTGGGTAATAGACAAAAACTGATAGTTTCATTTCCTCAACTTCATAAAGGTTGATAAACCATTCAATAAAGAAAGTCAAACTAATAGTATGACTGGAGTTTGAACTCACTCACTACAATGTTACAGGTCAGCATGTTAACCATTATGACACAGACAACCCCCATCAACTCATATTGCATTAAGTAACAATTTAAGTAGAGGTTCATAGTCCTAACTTTGTTCCCCCAAAATTATATCCTTTGAAGTACCAGTAGGATAGTTATCCTCTCCCCACGCACTATCAATACCACTACTCTTGTTAAACTATGGTATACTTCTTACCGTACTAAACCTAAAGTCACATGATCAAAATGTTAAAAAAAAAAATCTTAAAAGTTTAAATTTTTAATTTGAATCAAGACAATTACATCCAAGGTATACACAATATATTTATGTAACTGTTAATCTAGTTTATTTCTACCTAAAGAAATGGGTTGGTACATTTTCTGATTTCTCTGCCTCCTCTCTTTTGGGGGTGAGAGGAGAATTAACTTTACACACCTCTGTTGAAAAGTTAATTTGCTTATATATTTGTAGTTTAAGAGCAATATCAATGTTGCTAAGAAAAGGAATTAAAAAAAAAAAAAAAAATTTTGAAGGTTTTTTGGCATAAATGTATTCCTGTACAAAGCTGCAGTAATTGTATTCTGTTTATATAAATTTGGTCTGCATGGATTTGAAGGTTGTAGTCGATTTAGTATATACAATAATATCAAAGATATAAAATCAATCCCAACTGGTGTAACTGATTTAGGTGTGTTTATATAAAATAAATGCTTACGCACACACACACCAAACCTTTTTGCACAAGCAGGATATGACACAAGGTAAATATTTAAGCAGAGATGAACAACTTTGAATTCAGAGTTTTCCTTTTTCAATATCAGTTTGTCCTCCTATTTACCCATAACATGTAAAAATTATAGTTAAGAAGAAGAAGTAACTTAGATGATTTTAAAATAAGGAGTTACCTTTTAATCACCCTACATAAAGTTTTGGTAAAAGGGCTTAGTTTAAGCCTTTTTATTACTGATTCCCCAATGATATCAGAAAAATATGGTCTAAAAAAGTTTAGCTTTGAACTACCCTTACTGCGCTTTAAACCTGGACTATTAAGGAAAACAAGTATTTGTAAATAAGAAAATGCACTAAACTATATTTAGTGCTTATGAATAACACACACACTTCAGTGATATTAAGCATTTAAATTTGTAAATGATTTATAATTAAGGTCTAATTTGTGTTTGACATTGCATATTAGATATACAGCAAAAGCAATAAATTAATAGCATTTGTCTTGTAAATAAATCAAACTAGGATCTCCAAGGTAATCAATATTGTGTGCACAGTTAATGATAATTTGATGACTGGTAGAATTAAAGTTAGTTTACTCAACAAGTGGTCTGCATCATCAAAACTTTCACTATTATCTTATTAAAGGTTTTAAAACAAACAACCAGTACTTATTAGGAGGTCAATTTTGTTTTGAAACATTTTAACATTGGAAATAGATGAGGATCTGACCCAACTAGCTGATAAAAAACAAGACAGGAGATTATAGAAAGCTTATGTAATGCATGCATCAATACAATTATCGTCTTAGGTTAATGCGTTTAAAAGGAAATTAAATATTTAAACTTCTTAAACAAATTCCACATGTGGTATCATATCAAAAAGTGATATTGGTCATGTATTTTGGTAGAATCTTGTAAAAAGTTCAACAATGAGTTGTTATAGAAACACTGACATTTTATATAATTTAGAGAATCTGAACTATTATCTACATCTTTATAATTATATAGACAATGTTTTGGCCAGTGTACCCATCGTCCTTCTTCAGGCATTTCTAGTCAAACTTAGGAGCCTTCACAAAACTTTGAACCAAACTCTTTATTTAATCCAGCAGGACCTGTAGTGTAACATATATAGGTGTTCAGTTTATACAATTCTAAGCAAAATCACCTGCAGATTGCAGGTTCGGTCCTGATTACAGGCAAAAATAAGGAATACTTAACATAGTCTAACACTTGTTTCTGGTCATGGTTAACAGAATTAGAAAATTCTACCCCCCCCATTAAATAAAGGGTTTAATTTAAAGTTTTGTGATGGTTCCCGACTTTGACTTTCTTCAGGTGTTTCTTGTCAATGGGCACATTAAACAAAATGTTGTGTATATAAAAATAAAGATGAGAATAATTGTCTGAATACGCTAATATAAATTATCAAGCCTCATCTAAAAAATTCAGACAAAAGACTGACATTAACTGATAAAGATCAGAGTGATTGATGGATTTTAATGACATATCAACCTGTATAGAGTTATTTTATGCCTAAAGGTTAGGGAATCATGTCCATAGTATGTTTATATTTACATTTTTCATGTAGTTCCTACTTAAGAATTTTTTGCAAACAGTTATATGATATCAAGTATTCCTGTCTAATATAAATAATTTGCACACAGTTGTATGTATCAATTTAGTTGGGTTGGGATTTATGGCATATCAACCATTGTAGGTCATTTAAAACCATATATATATATATATATATAATTTGTAAATACATTTTGTCCATAACATTTTTAAATGAACCTGAGCTCATTGTTTTTTTTCCAAGTATATCTATTTAACAAGAATAATTCCATTTACAATTAATCATTTGTTTGCACACAGTTAAAATGGTTTCAATTGTTGCTTCAATTGTAGTAATAATTTTATTCAACATTAATCATTCTATTCAACACTATTCATTCATTTGCACAGAGTCAAATGGCCATATGTATTGCTATGTAATACCAATACATCAATTTAGGCACACAAAGAGTTTCAAATATTATGATTTGTTTGCACACAGTTAATGGTCAAAGAGTTCTATTTCTAACAATTCAATTCAACATAAGTCATTTGTTTGCACAAAGTTTAAATGCCAAACAGTTCTATTTGACCCATAGATAGGATGCTATCAGGTACTACCACTCCAGGTCAGAGTACACCTGAGAGCAATGGCAATGAAGGGGTACTCCACATTCCCCAAAGCTCCAGAACTGAAGCCTCACCATCAGATGGTTTAGTGTCATATCAGGACACTCATTAGAGGGGGGTGTCTTACCTCTTTACAAAAATTCAGCCAACTGGTCTGGAATGGTTTCAAGTCATTATTTCAATTTGATAATAATTTGTACATTGTTATATTGTTTTAAGTAACTAATAATAATCATTAGTAAATAATTATAGCTTCAACTATTCATGATACAAATAATTTACAGTTATATGGTATTAAGTATTCCTCTTAGATGAAATTCATTAAAAAAAAATATCATCATTGGCTTCAATCATGGCCTCCAGATGAATTTAACTGTTGCTATTTTCAATACTGAAATAGAGCAAATCATCTGGTTTGAAAATTACAAATAAAAGGATATTTTACATGTAAATCAACTCAAGTAAGTAATGCTTTTTCTTATTTAAGATATATCAGAGAGGGATGGCAAAATTGACAAGATGACAAATTGTTTTCCTCTTGTAAGTTAACACTACATCTGGTCTTCTACTTGGAATTGGCTCATTTGTTCATATCTTAAAGTCCGAATTTTATTTTCTAGGACAGATTCTGATTTATATAAACGATTTGTTAGTAGGATAAATTTTTATGCCAAATTCCCAGGGGATCATCATTCACACCTATTCTTTTGTGGCAGTTTTCATTATTATTTTTATTAATAATAATAATAATAATAATAATAATAATAATAATGTCAGCAAGTTTGGTTTATTAAAACCTTTCTAAATAAAATTGAACAATCAGCATAGGCTAAGAATATATTTGTTATTTTAAAAATTATTAACATTCTATAGAAATATGAAATGATTTGGTCACAGGTGGTTTTATATGGGATACAAAATACATTTTCACATGGCTTAATAAAGAAAGTATCGTCTGAATAAATGACCAATAACAAACAAAGGAATATTAATTCAAAGAAAAATAAAATAAAAATCTCTTTGTTTAAAAGTAATCAGTAATGTGATACCTGACATTATTCCCATAGTGACCCCCCCCCCAAAAAAACCCCAAAACAAACAAACTAATAAGCTGTTTTCTTAATTAGCTAAAATCAATTTTTGTTTTAAATCTTGATAAAAATTCTGAAACTTGTATCTAAGAATGTATGATATACAAAAATGACTTGTAAATTTAAAAGAATACAAAAAAAAAAAAAAAAAAAGTCATATTTCATACAATAAAAACTAAGACATTTGTGGACCCCACCTCCAAAAAAAAACCCTTAACAATTCACATTTTTAAAAGTAAAGAAGAATCCATTTTGATAGAGAAAAATGTGAAGAAAGTGTAATTGAAACTTTCACTTCAATCGTTGAATTATTAGAATCTGAATAATAAAAGCTTTTAAGAACCATTCAATGAAAATAAGAACAAAAAAGTTGCAAATTGAAAACCAATTAGAATCAAAGCCAAAGAAATAAATACACAAGTGTGTGTGTGTGTGTGTGTTTTGATAGATAGGCGTGTAAGCATATATACATGTACACATAAACCCAATAAATTTTTCTAAAAAAATTAATTCCTACTCTTAAATACATTACCACAAAATGGATGTGAAAAGAATTTTGCATGAAAGAGAAAGAAAAAGATGACATTTTCTACTCTAAACACCTTTCAATATATATAATGGTTAGAGGAGTAATTAGTTTAATAAATCCATCTAAAGAAATACATTAACCATAAGCAAGAAGGGTATCAGGTTGTAAAAAAAAAAGTATTTGTTCCAGAAATGAGGCAACTGACCCCCCCCCCCCAAAGAGAATGTGTGTGTAACTGCAATAAGACAACTCTGGAAATGTGGTTGAAGGTATAAATTAGCAGAAAATTGTACCAAGGAGGAATAATGTGAGATGAGACACAAGGTCAGTGTTTGGGAAAGTCAGTATATGGTGTTTGTATAGGATGAGGTGAGATGGAAAGAAAAAAATTGTGGGTGGGAGAGTAGAAGGCAAACCTGTGCTGATGAGCAGAACTTGGTGGGGAAAAAAAAAAAAAAAAAAAAAAAAAAGCAAACAAAAACAGTGACTGATGTTAACTCTTTCAAAACACCACACTTCTTCCCTACAAAATATCACCAGGTTTTTGATATTGACAATCTATCACCTTCTGTTTTTTGGGGGAGGGAGAGAATAATCTTAAAAGAAAAGAATAGTGTAAAGAAAATAAGATGGACTTTAGAAATAGGTTTCAGTTTCTTTGTTTAATGGCATATCAACTCTTTTTAGGTTATTTAATGCCAAAGCCATTCTCCTAGAAGAACAGTAGTGACTTTAGAAATAAGACTCAAAGTTAAAAGATTATTTAAGTATTTACAATACCACACGGAGTTTGTGTGCCACTGGATATGACATAAATAAATAAATAAATACGAATAGGAGAGGAGAGAAAAGAAACCCATTATGAAATTAGCTCAGTTGAGGAAAAGCAATATATGTTCTGAATTAATGTAATTTAAGTTATTTGTATATTCAACCCTTCACTCTCCCCAAATCAACATTATAAATTCATTAACATATCTAATGATAGTCATTTAGTAAGCTTAGCTTAACACAGAAGACCAGGAGTAAAGAGCATCCAGTAAGAATTGAACTTGCTAACAATTGTCATCTAGCCTAGCTAGTTTAATACAAGGCCGTCAGAAGTATGGAGTATCCAACATGTATTTACCCAATCCCCCTTTGTCATGAGTAGGATGTGACACAAGGTTACTGTTTAAGTGGAATAAAAGCAGGTTTAAATTTAAGTTTTCCTTCTCCCAGACTGGTTGCTTTACCGAGGCAGAAGAATGCAGTCTGCCAAACTATTTACCCATAACAAGGAGGAGAAGAGATGGATTCATGTTTTTTTTTTCAAGGGCATTAGCAGGAATTGAAACACAAACAGCCTCATCCAAAATTTGAACAGATGATTTCATTTTGTACAATGATAACTTACGATAAGCATGCCTCCTTATGAGGCATCTAGGAAGAATTGAACTCTCTAACAATAGTTGGATAGCCTAGCTGTTATTTTTCTGACTTCCCAATAAGATGGAACTGATATAAATTCACTTTATAGTGGGGAGGGAGTACACATAAATCAATATTCATAGGTGGCCTTTACAAAAAGCTGCTTGATCCTGACAGCCCCGTTTAGGTACTGGCAAATAAGAAAAATTATCTTTGTGCCAACAATTCATAAGAAGGTTTAATGAAGATTCAAATCATCATAAATTTAATATTATAACTATTATTATTATTATTAATAAAGCAATTGCCGTATTCATATTTTATCTTGTGGAAGGATATAAAATAATCAAAAGACTGACTAAATTTTTAACTAGCTCATATCTTTGTGTACTTTGATGGAACATGCTTTTTATTTAGGGGTGGGATTCTAATTAGCATTTCATATCAAATAGTAGTCCATGTTGATATTGATGCTGCTATTTGAGGAAGGAATAAAGGAATCTAATTAGCATTACATGGTTAACAGCAGTCCAGGAAGGAGAGTAGGATTCTGATTAGTATGTCAAAGTTATCTGTTGTATTGAAAATTTGAATAATTAAAAAAAAAAAAAATCTAGTGTGAATGCAGACCCCAAAAAATTCATTCAGTAGCAAACTGGACTAAAAATTGCTTTATTCTTTAGGAGCATTTAAAGTGTATTATTCTAATAAAGATCTTCTAATGTGCCATTTTTGTCGGGTTATGACTCCATACAAAGAAGCGTACATGGCATAATGGTTATCATCATAGGAAATATATACTTAGCAGGGCTGAATTTATTGCTTGATGCCTGAGCCAGTTCGAAAAGGGAATGCTGAAGGGATCAATTTTTTTTTTTTGGGGGGGGGGGGTTTAATGGTATATCAACCTCAGTAGGTTATTTAATGCCAATTCTCTCTTTATACTAATAATCAATTCTATTTCAAACAATTGTAAAAAACATTTCTATTTTCAGCTATTCAGTTTATTCAAACAGTTCCAATTCAAACAATTCAGTTTAGTATTAGTATAGTAAAGCTGGTGACCTTAGTCGAGGATGACCCAAAGGATCCCTTTTCAATAGCTACTACATCTAGGTGTAGGGGAGGGCGCTATTCCATTCCCTGGATTGCTCCACTTTACCCTTGATCCCTATCTTATAATGCCGAGTGTTAAGCAAGGTGGTATCAAGTACCATTTTTTGAGCCTTTGGTATGACTCAACCTTGGATTGAACCCAGGTCTCCCGGACCATTGGTAAATACTCTACTCATTAGGCCAATAGTCCAGTTAGTTTAGTGGAACAATCTAGGGAATGGAGTTGCATCCTCCCCTACACCTTGGTGTAATAGCTACTGGAAAAGGAACCTTCGGGTCACCCTTGACAAAGGTCGCCAACTTTACTTACTTTTTATAAGCATAGTTTTTGTCAACACACAGTTAAATGTCAAAACACTTCTATTTCAAGCAATTCAGTTTAGCATAAGTACACAATTCAGTTCTATTTGACCGACAGATTGGACACTATTAGATGGTAACAGAGTGGACCTGGGAGTGATGGCATTACCCAGAGCTCTAACATTACTAGAACCTCACCCTCAGATTGTCTAGTGGGTGGGGTGGGGTCTTACTCCTCTGCCGAGGTACAGTCAGAGTATTCTACAGCCCCAGCTGACGGGGCAATATACAGAGTTAAATATAAAAACAATTTTATTTCAGATAATTCAGTTTAGCATAAGTATGCAGTTTAAATGTCAAAACAGTTCTATTTTAAACAATTCAGTTTAGCATAAACATGCAGTTTAAATGCAAAAAACAGTCAACACTCAAAACCATGGTTTAGTTCTATTTGACATATAGATAGGACCTATAAGTTGCTACCACTCCAGGCCAGAGTGGACCTGGGAGCGATGGCAATGAAGGTGTACTCTGCACTCCCCAGAGCTCCAGCATTACTGGAACCTCACCATCAGACACACATTGGAGGGGGTTCTTACCCCTCTGCAGAGATGCATTTGGTGTATTCTACAACCCCAGCCAACTAAGCAAGGGTCTTTTTTTTGTGATGACCATGCAGAACAAGTCTCGCCTGGTGTAAGGTTGGATAAATCCCTCATCATAAGAAATGGAATTAACAACCCAAGTTCAAATCCTTGATGAGGCTGATTGCTTTTAACTTTGTGCTAATGCCCTTAGGAAAGTCATGAATCCATCTTCTGCATCCTGCTGAGGGTAAATAGTAGGGTAGACTAGGTTTTTTTTGATTAGGTAAAGCAACCAGTCTAGAAGGAAAACTGAATTCAAACCAGCTGTGCTTTGCTAAAAAACTGACCTTGTGTCATATCCTGCTCATGGCAGAGGGGTTTGGTAAATGCAGTTTCATGTTAATGTAATGAGAATTTAAGAGGAAAGACTATAAGCATGGATTAAAAAATTAATTTTGTTGAGTAAAGATTTCCTGATCTTGGATCAACTTATGAGTATGTGGCATTTTTTTGTTTTTGAAGAATAACTCTTGAAAGAGCCCAATCAAAATCCTTTATATTTCTGTTTAAATTTTAGTCTTTTGAAGATTTCAACTTGTATTCCTACTATCTAAGATTATGAAAGAGATCAAAATTCAAAATTATTGTACAAACAAAGTGTCTGCCTGTCTGTCTGTCAATATAAAGCAAAGTAAAAATACCTAAAACTAAAATCCTAACAAGATGAGATTGATTTTAATATACAGACACTGACAAGCTGCCAACTTTGAATGAATTGATATAATTAAGAGATATTGGTATTTGATAATAGAGTTCATTTTCTTATAAAAAAAAAACAAAGCATTTAATAATCAAAAGATGTGGAGGGATATTGAATGTACTAAAATAGCAATGATATAGTCTATCACATTCAGAGTTGAAAGGTTTTCTTTTGCAGTTTTTATGACAGCAATAGAAATAAAAGATGATCAAAGCAATCTAATTATTTAAATATTTTTAACATTAGTAATAAATCAATTGTACAAACTGATTTTAATTGGATAAGAAGAATTAGTTTTCATTTAAAGTTTGACTTTCTTTTTTTATAATGCAAATATTTTAATCAAATTCAATTTCATTACCATAACAGATTCTATGCCATTTCATGTGATTGAGACCAAAGTTTGATATAAACAACAAAGTACAGATATCTTATAGAAAAAGGAAATAAAAAAAGGTGATTAATTAATATAATCTAATTAAAAAAAATAATTGTCAAATTATATCCTAGCAAGATGAACAATTATTGAGGTAAAATTTGTTTTTTTAACTTTTACATTTTTCACCTTCATCTACTATCTTGAAGCAAAATTCTATTTTTAAACTGATTTTTGTTTTAATAACAATGCTTACAAAGTGTGAGAGTTTGAATTAAGGATGAATCTTTTTTTTTTTTAAATCAGTTTTTAACTCTTTTTGCTCCTAAATTTTCCAGTTTTTGATAGCTCCCCATGCTGCATTATCTTAATGAAAAATACAACAAAAATAGTCAAATATGAAGACAAAATAAACTTCTCGAGTGGGTGGAAAATACAAACCAAAAATGGAACATAGTAAGAAATTTGACTATAGTTGCATATTGCACTGTGTGAGGAATCTACATATAGTTGCACATTGAATAGTTTTAGGAATTTGACTATAGTTGCATATTGCACTGTGTGAGGAATCTACATATAGTTGCACATTGAATAGTTTTAGGAATTTGACTATAGTTGCATATGGCACTGTGTGAGGAATCTACATATAGTTGCACATTGAATAGTTTTAGGAATTTGACTATAGTTGCATATTGCACTGTGTGAGGAATCCCCATATAGTTGCACATTGCATAGTTTTAGGAATTTGACTATAGTTGCATATGGCACTGTGTAAGGAATCCACATATAGTTGCACATTGCATAGTTTTAGGAATTTGACTATAGTTGCATATGGCACTGTGTGAGGAATTCACATATAGTTGCACATTGCATAGTTTTAGGAATTTGACTATAGTTGCATATGGCACTGTGTGAGGAATCCACATATAGTTGCACATTGCATAGTTTTAGGAATTTGACTATAGTTGCATATGGCACTGTGTAAGGAATCCCCATATAGTTGCACATTGCATAGTTTTAGGAATTTGACTATAGTTGCATATGGCACTGTGTGAGGAATCTACATATAGTTGCACATTGAATAGTTTTTAGGAATTTGACTATAGTTGCATATGGCACTGTGTGAGGAATCCACATATAGTTGCACATTGCATAGTTTTAGGAATTTGACTATAGTTGCATATGGCACTGTGTAAGGAATCCCCATATAGTTGCACATTGCATAGTTTTAGGAATTTGACTATAGTTGCATATTGCACTGTGTGAGGAATCTACATATAGTTGCACATTGCATAGTTTTAGGAATTTGACTATAGTTGCATATGGCACTGTGTAAGGAATCCACATATAGTCGCACATTGCATAGTTTTAGGAATTTGACTATAGTTGCATATGGCACTGTGTGAGGAATCCACATATAGTTGCACATTGCATAGTTTTAGGAATTTGACTATAGTTGCATATGGCACTGTGTAAGGAATCCCCATATAGTTGCACATTGCATAGTTTTAGGAATTTGACTATAGTTGCATATGGCACTGTGTGAGGAATCTACATATAGTTGCACATTGAATAGTTTTAGGAATTTGACTATAGTTGCATATGGCACTGTGTAAGGAATCCCCATATAGTTGCACATTGCATAGTTTTAGGAATTTGACTATAGTTGCATATGGCACTGTGTAAGGAATCCCCATATAGTTGCACATTGAATAGTTTTAGGAATTTGACTATAGTTGCATATGGCACTGTGTAAGGAATCCCCATATAGTTGCACATTGCATAGTTTTAGGAATTTGACTATAGTTGCATATGGCACTGTGTAAGGAATCCACATATAGTTGCACATTGCATGGTTTTAGGAACTTGACTATAGTTATATACAGCAATGAAATAATTAAAACAGCAAGAATCCTATAGACAATCAGGAAATTTAAGTTTACAGTGAATTTTTATAGATGTAACATTTACTAAAATTAGAAATAGTCAATCTTGAAACTTGTTTAACTCAATACAAGCAGAGTCTTTAAATGAAAAGCCTAATAAAAGTCCTTTCAACTGATTTGTGTTGTTCCAAAACTAAATTGAATCAATCATTTTGGTCAGATAACACAGTAACAACTAAATAAAACTTTATTAACCCACTCAATACAGCTATCACTTAAAGAACTATGGATTTAGAGAAAGAAATAGTATTATTCTGTACACATTGTGGGTTGCAATATTCAAAAGATTTTTGGCTGCTGTACTTCTAAGGCCTTCTTCTGATGTTTTTTGTTTTACTCAATAATCTTCTAGGAATTCAGAAATTAACCCTTTATTTGAATCATAGGAGTAAACTGTCCTGATTTTGCAGTTTATTCCTTGAGGTATTTTATATCAGCCACTTTTTATCTATTAGAACTGAAACTGAAGATTGAACTCACAACCTCCAGTCTGCAAGGATATTTGATTTGTCTTAACTCTTTCCGACATGTATTAAGATGGACAATTCAGAATGGGTTTTTGACTAATAAACTAAAGTCTCAATTGTCTGCCTGTTTTAATCTTAATTTATCATTTCTATTTCTCAGGTTCTCTGCTCTCTCTTCTTAATTAAGTCCTGAATTCTTGGAAAGTTACCAAGTACAACAAAAGGCACCTGGAGAAGACGAGAGAAAGTATAGTGACAGAAACGTGAGTGTAGCAACCAAGATCAGTTGTGAAGTCAGTAATGTGTAAAGAATAACAATGTCTCATCTCACAAATATAAACAAATAGTAAGTATTTAAAAAAAAAACCTAAAAAACTTTTGATCAAATTTTGGGCTGATTATAGGTGTGGTGCATTAAAAAAAGTTTTTTTTTTTATCAAGATACTGTCTTTCAAGTGTTTGTATAAAACAGTCAGAGATATCATTGTTTTTAAAAATAATGAAATGAGTTTTCAGAAAGACAAGTTATTTGAGTGCAAAGAACTTTTAATCTTGAAAAAAAGAAAAAAGAAAAAAAGATAACTCTAGAAAAAATATTAACATTTAAGTAATTTTGAAACTGGAAATATTGTAATACTAAATACCAATAATATAAAAAGTGAAACCAGCAAGCAAGTGACAAAGTACAATTGAACCAATTCACTGAATCACAAAATGGTGACATGACTCCTGATAAAATTTCTCCAGTTAAAATAAATAAATAAATAAATAGAATAAACAAGACAAAAATGACATTTTATTGGAAAGTGGCAAATAATGTTGATTCTACATAAAATTATTAAACATGAAATAAATATGAAACCATTGACTTTTTATAAACAAGTAAGCAATTAATTTTTATGACTATCAATAACCTATATTATAAAGATTTTATTTTTGTTAAACAGCAAAGATGGCATGTCATAGAAAGATTCTTATTAAGGCCTAATAGTTTTAAAATGTTCTAAATCAGAATGAAATAATTTCCAGTCTTATTAGCAACTGGTTGTGCATTTATCTCAATTATTACAAGGAAAATAACTATTAAATACTAATTATAGATGGACTGATTTTAAGGGCATGTTAAACTGTCTAGGGTTATTTTATACTTAGAGATTAGAGAATTGCATTTATCATTTGTTCATATTTATATTTTTTTGTGTAATTATTTAATAGTTTTTTTCTGCACATGGTCATGTGATATCAAGTATTCCTATCTAATACAAATAATCTTTACAAAGTTGTATAATGTCAAGCAACTAATAATAATCCTGAGTGCATAATTATAGCCTTGAGTAACTTTTCTTAATATAAATAATTTATAGTTATATGTAAAGTATTCCTATTGAATACTAATGTAATTTACAAAGCGCTTTGCTTTGATGTGGCACAAGGCCGAATGAATGGGGCGCCCAATGAGACTCGAACTCACTCGTGTAGGTCTGCTAGTCTAGCTTGCTAACCGTTACACCACCAGAGGTGCCCTTCCTATTGAATACTAATGATTTTTAAACAAATCTATTTGACCCATAGATGGCAATACTAACAGGCAACTACAACTTTGAATCAGAGGGGAGCTGGGAATAATGGCAATGAAGGGGGTATGCCACACTCCTCAGACTTCTACAACAAGAGCCTTACCATCAGATGCAGTATAGTTTCATACCAATGACTTCTCTTTAGAGGGGAGGGGGTCTCACCCCTCTGTAGGAGATAGCATATGTCTTACACCCTGCTGAGAGGGCTGGCTAATCATAGAGTACTTCCTCTGATTTATGATAGATTATAATATAAATTCTATAAATAGAATGCGACTTGATATCAAACTCAAAAGTCTTTGAGAATAGTCTGAGAGGATGAATTCTTGTAGATAATCAAAGGAATTTGAATGTGTCCAGTGAACTATGATAGAATTTAAAAAGTAAATTGCTTATCTAACAATTAAAGGACTGGAAAATGTATGAAAATCTTGAACTTTGGAGAGATTTTGCAGAGAAAATTCATTTAGATTGTTCTTTATGAAAAGCTTTGTGCAAAATGTGGTATGCCCATGAATGTCTTAATAATAAAAAACAAAAACACACACACACACACACACACACACACACACTTATGTAGATAAGTGTCATTTGACCAGCCTAACTTGCACCCAATTGTATTTCAGTGCCCACCCAATACAGAAAGGTTGTTAGTAATACAACTGATAATTTATCTGCTAATTATGCACATTCCTCATTAAACAGGTTCACTTCAGAAGTAGAAGGCTTTGGTAGTGGGAAGAGGTTGCTATCTGCTAAATGATTGCAAATCCACCAGGGGAAGTAAACAATACAAACTTAAGATACAAGAAATGGCAATGCAGATCTTGAGGAAGTAAAAAGCTAGTTTTACAGTAAATATTTCCAAGAGTTTTTCTTTTTTTTAAAAATGCAGGTCATTGTAGCATGTTTCCTTACAACAGCCAAGAACATCTGTTTGTCATCTTGGATGTGGGGCTCCAAAGTTGTAGCAAAGGAAGTTGTTGATTGCATACTTGTGTGTTTGTGTATGCATGTGTTGGTAGTAAGAGGCAGGGAAAAAAGTATTTGTTTCATGTCATATATTCTAAGAAATAAACCAAGGCCACAGGATAGTTGTATCCCCTTCTATTATTTGAATTCTTTCATACAGTCAAACTGATATTTTATACAGCCAAATATAAATTAGATATTGCAACAGGCGGTTTTTAAGGAGGGAATGTTTAGACTTGTTGAAAATTTTAAAAAATGTAAAGGATATTTATTTTTGGAGAGTCAACAATTTTTAGAAATTTTAAGAATTTTAAATCAAGTAAGAAAATCAATTTAAAAAAAAAGAAAAGAAATATTTGTGTCTGTCATTAGTAAAATAAAGAGAATATGACTGATTGATTTTAATGGCATGTCAACCTGTATAAGGTTATTTCATGCCTCGAGGTTAGAGAATCTACATCGTACAGTTATCTTTACATTTTTTGTGCAGTTTTTTATGGATTTTTTGCACAGTTAAATGATATCAATTATTCTGATCTAATACAAACAACTTGCATACCATTGTATGGTTTCAAGTATTCCTAATACAAATAATTAATTTCAAGTAATTATTTCCACTTAATAATAATCATTTGTTTGCACACAATTATACAGTTTCAAGCAATTAATAATAATAATCCTTTGTAAACAATCATAGCTTCAAGTAACTATTCTTAATATAAATAATTTGCACATGGATATATGATTTCAAATATTCCTATCTAATACAAATAATTTGCATACAGTTGTCCGATTAATTATTTCTCTCTATTGCTGATATTTTATGCATAATTATATGGTTGTAAATAACTATTTTTATTTAATAATAATTAGTTTTGATTTGGTTTCTTAGCTTAATGGCATATCAATGTTCATGGATTATTCAATACCCAAGCCAGCCTTGTAGAAGAACAGCAGTGATACCATTTTATCCATAACTGGGAGGTACAGGGGGGAGGTTATACTTTCCCCAAGAGCGAATATAACTGTGTCACTGGAGTTCAAAGAGGCTTATTTCAAGGCTGCAGTTCAACCCTTGTCATTATGCCATAGGGACTACCTATAATAATAATAATAATAATAAATTTATATAGTTATATGGTTTCAAGTAATTAATAATGATAATAATCATTAGTAAATAATTAGTTTCAAGTAACTATTCTTAATACAATTCAATTACATGGTTTCAAGTATTTCTATCTAATACAAATAATTTTCAAACAGATCTATTTGACCTATAGATAATACAAGTACTACCAGTCTGGGTCAGAGTGAACCTAAGAGTAATGACAATGAAAGAGTACCCGTAGATCTTCAGAACTGGAATTTCATCATCAGATGTAGGATGGTGTCGTAGCCAAGACACCCTATTGTGTGTGTGTGTGTGGAGTGGGGCGGGGGGAGTCTTACCCTTCGGCAGGGATACAGTAAACTCCACTGACAGAGCAGATGAAGAGAATTATACAAAGTACTTTTGTGAAAGACAATACCATGGACAATATCCATTCTGTAATTTCCATGTACTCTCTAAGATGGTTAAAAAAAACAAAAAAAAACTTCTGAAATATACTTTTTTCTATATCGTAATGACTATTACCAATGTACCCTGTCTAAGAATGTCTATATGGACCGCCCACAGACACTAGTAAATAAATCTGACATTATTAGTTGCTTAATTATTCTAACTGCCAAGATAAAACAAAATCCAAGTAATTATTACTGTGTAGTAGCAGGAGGAGAAACTGGATAACTATTGCTGATAGCTGGTGATTTTTTATGGCGATTAAAACTAAACACAGTCTGAATGACATAAGCAGACATTGGGGGAAAAAATTTAAAAAAAAAAAAATCACAATTTAAGTTATCAGTTGACAAGTTTTGAAAGTTACAACTTCAAAACTAAAAATCATTGAAATTCAAATGAGATAAAATACGTAAGTTCTGCTCTGGTCATCATTACTAATACTTAAATTTTTTTATTTATTGTTATATCTTTAGAAATAAACGGAAAATAACCAAATTTATATAAACTTATTTTATCATTTATTGCTGTTCTTTATCAACCATGAGTTTTCAATAGATCAAAGATGTTGCAGCAGATTTGGCTTTTTTTTCCCCAAGAAAATATTCTACTGAAATTTTATGAGTGCCAATAATTCTGACCAAGACTGTAGATAAAACTATATGGAAGAACATTTCCAAAAATGAGTAAAAACTATTTCAAGTTAGAAAATAAAAATTATCAAAAGACATGGATCACTTGTATAAAATAAAATGATTTTAACAAAATAAGCTAAAAACTGTTTAACGACAACACAGCCAAAAAACCTGTGAAAATTTAAAAATACTAAAAACCAATTTATGAGAAACACTAAAGAGTTTTTAAACAAGAAACTACAAAAAAGCAAACTCTCATCAATTCTTCAAATTATTTAATTCATTCATAACTAAAAACAAAAAACTAGGCATTTTATGGAATCTTAAAATATATATTTTAAAGTCTATTTCAGTGCATATCTAATTCAATGAAATTAATTTAAAAAGAAAATGAGGAAATGTTTTGAAGTTGACAAGTATTCCAAGTGGAAAACTGTCACATTACTTATAATATGACTGTCATATGGCAATCGGTAGTTAACAAATTTATCAATTTAGTAAGTGACTAAACAAGCAGCCAAGTCAAGATAGAGTCTTCTTAATTTGGAAATCAGAACAGTATATAGAAATAGGGAGTTTCTGTTAAATTGAAGGCTTATAAAAATAGAACATTAATGAAATTAAGGACATCTATAAAGTTAACAGGAAAAGAAATCAAAATAAACTTAAGAAACAACAACAATAAAAGTTTTCAGAGTTCTCTTTGATTTCTATTTAAGATATCAATCAGTGTATATATGGGTAATGGTGTTGCTAATATTTTGTAACTAAAAAAAAACAAAAAACAATTGTCTAATTGTTTTTTTGATTCAATATTTAAATGCTGGTGACTATAAGCATAACAACTAACAGAGGTGGAAGATAAAAAAAGGCCTTAACCCTTTGAACCCATTACAGCAGTGGTACTTATATCTACCCCCCCCCACCACTTGGTTCAGAAATCACAAACAGCAGAAGGTAAATTTAGGCTCAGGAGTTCAGGTATCAAAGGGTTAGATTGATTGATTTTAAAGCTAAGTCAACCTGTCTGGGATTATTTTATGTTTAGGTCATATATAATGTACACATTTATAGGATATCAAGTATTCCTATCTAATACAAATAATTTGCACAATGATAGATTGTGGTGAATCTGACAAAGAGTTAAAAATAAGTGGAAAGATGGATAAATCAAACACTTACACTTTCGTAGTAGTCATATTTTATTTTTTTTATTCAAAGAACTTCCTCAGACTAAACATTTAAAAAAAAAATTTTTTTTTAGTTTTTCTACATCTAATAATAATCATTTGTTTGCATACAGTTATGTTTTCAAGCATTCTTATCTAATACAAATAATTTTCAAGCAGATCTATTTGAGTCATAGATGTGACCCTAACAGGTACTACTACTTCAAGTCAGAGTGGACTTGGAAGTAGTAGCAATGAAGGGGTATTTCATGCTTCCATGTGATCCAGAATTGGAGTTTCACCACCACCACCACCACATGAAATTTAGTGTCATACCCCTCTTTTTTTGGGAGTGGGAGTTCTTACTCTCCTGTAGGAGATACAGTCAGTGTATTCTAAGCCAAGCCAACAGGGCGGAAATGAATGTTAACTAGACAGAACAAAAACTATTCTTAATCTATCATGAAAAAAAAAAAAAATTTAGTGAAATTGTTTATTTTCATATTCACAAAATCTCAACTTTTTAGCAAGATATCATATAAACAGTTTTTAAAGACTTTCCTCTCCACTTTAACATATAACCATATTTACCAAGCCCTCTGCTTGGGCAGGATATGACACAAGGTCAATTTTTAAGCGGAGTTTAACAGGTTTGAATTCTGAGTTTTCCTTCTCCTAGACTAGTTGCCTCACCAAGGCTGAAGAACCTAGTCTGCCCTACTATTTACCCATAGCTGGAGGGAGAATAATTGGATTCATACCTTTCCCTAGGGTATTAGTGCTATGTGAAATGCAATCAGTCTTGGCCAGGATTTGAACTTGTGTCGCCGTGTCCATTTCCTACGATGATAACCATTACACCACGAGCACCACTTTTACATATAACAATTTGAATAAAGATGGCAAAACAGGTTTGACAACAGAAAATCAAACCAAATATCAAAAAACACTATACGACTAAATTGAAGTTTGTGCATTTGTGTTTCTGTCCATGGATCATTGTCAAATAGAAAATCCCAGAGACATGATTTTTGGATATTGACTTGACTTTATAAGAATAGCCTCCAAGATCACTGGAAGAGGTCATCAAAAAGCAAAATAGGCCATTTCTTACCAAATGAATTGAGATAAAGATTTTGACATCAAGGACAAAATTTTTTCTGACTTCATCAATGATGGGATGAATGAAATCAGATCCATGTTTTTTTACATCTCTATGTTGGATATTCACATAAGTAGTTAACAGGAACAGTATATTTGTAAAAGATGGAAATATTGTGAACAAAGACAATCAAAAACTCATCAGAATTTTTCTTTAAAACTTTTTTTCTGATTGAATATGTATTTTATGTATTTCTGTATCTATAGAATTTTGCTGAAATATGTATCAATTATTTTATGAAAGTGTTTTGTCTATTCCTTCCAAGTAATGCCAGGTACCTCTGACATTGGATAATACAAACAATAACGGCAATTGTATCTTGCAATGAAACCATACTTCATGTCTTAGACAAAGATAATGGTTGCCCAGTTGGCTGAGGCTGCAAAATGCACTGACTGCATCTTTGCAGAGGGGTAAAACTCCTCAAATAAGTGTCCAGGATATGACACCAAACTCTACTAATGCTGGAGATTTGGGGAATGCAGAGTACTCCTTTAATGCTATCACACCCAGGTCCACTCTGGCCCGGAATGGTAGCACCTGATAGGGTCCTATCTATGGGTCAAATATAACAAGACTGTGTGCTTATACTAAACTGAATTGTTTGAAATAGAACTGTTTATATGTATAAAAATGGATAAATAACCTACAATGGTTGATATGCCATTAAACCAAACCAAAGATAATGGAAAGTATCCAGTACTATTTAAAAAAGTTACTCAAATTACAATTTTATAAGCATCTGTATACATTCCAGAACATTTAGATAATCCTTAAAAAAAAATAAATAAATAAACAAGAATCCTTTTGGAGGCAGATAATTTTTTGAAATCCTTGTAGAAAGAGCAAATTAGTCGATGAGCAGCCAATAAGTAAATGCCTTACATTGAGCTACTAAAAAAAAGAAAAGAAAAAAAAAAGTCACACTGCTTGCTAAAGGGTTAATGATTGCCAATCAGTGGAGTCAATAGATTCCAACGACAGTATCTCTTGTTTGTTGGCTTCTAAGAGATCCTGCTATTAATTCATCAGGTTGTGCTGAGGATAACTTTAAAAAAAGAACAAAAAAAAACACACACACTCTTATAATACCAACTTGTCTGTCAGTTAAAGATTTACATGAATCTTACCTAGCAACACAATAGATGAAGGCGTGGCATAGGGAAGAGGAAGGGTGTACGCATTCAGATTACATGCTAGGGCTTGCTATGTTGACAACTTTAATGTACTTGCACAATCAGACAGCATATTGTAACATGCCACACAGGAGGACTTTTGCTTTACTGGATTTGCTGCCCTCAACGCTACTGGCAAGCAATATTATTATGTCAATAATACAATAAAACACACACACACATCTTGAATTACCAATGCCAAGTGTTCATAGTAACATAATGCCAATTTGCTTATTTGCTCCTCTTATGACAACACTACTGATGAGTATGTGCTTAGAATTTCTTTTCAGTAGTCAAATTTTACTACCATTCTTAATCTTTGATAAAGTCCAAAGTCAGAAAAGAAAATTTTTTTATACAATGTATATAATAGATTGAATAATTATAAAAATTGTGTGTGTGTCAAATGTTATTAAAGATAATACACATCATCACATTTACTAATCCTCTAATGATACCTATTTACCCAACCCTTCCATTATGGGCAGGGTGTAACAAGAGATCAATTTTTATGCTTTGTACAACTTGTTTGAATTTAGAGTTTTCCTTTTCCTAGATCTGTTGCCTTACCAAGGCCGAAGAACCAAGTCTGCTCTATTATTTACCCCAAACTGTGGGGAGAATAGATGGATTTATGCTTTTCTCAAGAGCATTAGCACAAAGTGAAATGTTAAACTTATTTAGGATTTGAACCTAATTCCATTCCCTATGATCATAACTATTATGCTAATTCTCTGGTTGGAAAGAGGACCAGAAATAAAAAAAATAGGTAAATAAAGGTTTAAAATACTCAAGAAATCAAGAAACTCAAATATAAAATTCCATATGTCTACACTTAAAACATTTGGTAAATTTCTACAGTTTTCATTTATAATATTTTGAATTGATCTAGAGGAAGTTTTAAACTGTTTGGTATAGATGAATTGAAATAACTCTTCTGCTAATTTCCAATGGTAGGTTTTAAATCCTACAGCCGATTACTTGTTAAGTAATTGTTTACATGCTTTATGAATAAATTTTTCTTGGGTGTTAATGTAATTTGATTTAAATTTTTTTATTTTTTTAAATACAAATGGATGTGAGGTTATTAGAATAATTTTGAATTAATTTCTTTAATCATATTTATTAATCACTAATTTACTAAGCTGAAGAGAATTTTATTTATTTAATTCAATACTTAGGAATAGAAAAGAATAGGAAAAGAGTTGAGAAGGCATTCCTCACCCTCAAAAAAGCCTACTAAATTCAATGGAGCAAGAAGTTATAATATTAAAAAGAAAGATTATGAAAGAAAGCCCCCCCCCCCCATATATTTAGAATAGGATCATTGAATTTGACGGAATATGGAAATAAGTATTATAAACAATTAAATGCCACCAAGATCTAATTTTGATTTTTGCTTTAAAGATATTTTCATAAAATTATTTAATCAAATAAAAGAAATAATCCTTAATACAAAGATTTTATTTGTACTGAAGAAAAATTACTTTAATATATGCGCAAGGAGGCCACAAAACATGCTGTTTGGTCTTCACAAGAGAGGGGTTTTTTTTGTTTTTTTTTTAAAGCTATAAACAAAAAATCAATTTGACTTGGGGCCAATAACACCCACTCTCACCAAAAATATCTATCTTAACACTTGGAAAATATGAAATATCCAAATACTGTGTAGCCCAGTCGACTAAGGCTGTAGAATACTTCAACTGCATCTCTGCAAAGGGGTAAGATCCTGGTAACGCGTGTCCTGGATATGACACTAAACAATCTGATAGTGAGGTTCCAGTAATGCTTTGAGCTTTGGGTCAAATAGAACTGTTTGATCATTTAACAGTGTGTATCAACAAAATGTGTTTACAAATCCTATATATTTAATATACATGTAAAAACAGGATTTAGCACTAAATAATCAACAATGGTTGATATGCCATAAACCAAAGTAAATACTGTTAACTTAATGGAAGTAAGGATACAAATTGGATCAATGTCAAATTGCTGCTATAATTACACTTTAATAAATGTAACTTTTTCAAATATCCATCTTAGAAAAATCTGATTTATATTATTACAATACCTTCCCCATCTTGATAAAGTTAAACAATTTAGACAAATCAAATTATCATTGCCATGTTGTTAATTATATTTGTTGTCATATTCAATCATCAAAAACAAGTCAGCTTTAAAAGTTTTAAAAATCCTCTTTGTTAAAAATACTCTCATTCATTGTTCAATGTATTTTTCATTAACCATCATAAATTTTGAACTATTTTCTTTATTTCTTGTTGCTTTTCATTGATAAAATAATGGCTAACAAAGCTTCATTGAAGAAAGAAAGATAACATTACGATGTTCTTTTATATCTAGGTTCTGAAAAAGCAAAACCAACCCTAATACAATGTAACAGACTTAATGTTTTTCATTTTTTTTTTTAACAAAGATTTGATATTGGCAATGCAATTATTAAATTGTGTATCTTCTTAAACAGCAATGTATAGTTGTTAAATATCTGTACACAGAGCGACCACAATTTCGCAAGCGATTGAAGCAAGTTTTCATGAAAACACAATTGAACAGATGGTGTTGGTGGCAACAATAATGTTGGGAAGGCCAAAGTAGAAAACGAGGTGGGGGAGGAGTGGGGTGTTACATTTGCAGGGTGTTTAAGATTTGTGTTTAGCTAGCAATAATACGACTGGGACTGAAGCTAGGTTGAACTGAGCTCGGATAGATGGAAGGACGGCACACAATGGTACAGATGTGTTTAATAGGTCAGCACTTTGACAAGCTGTTACCCCATTGTCAATAAAAAGTGACATGAGTCTCACTGAGAAGATGGCGGCAACAGCAAGCAAAGGCACACCTTCAGGTTATCGCATATCAAGCACTGGTTCACACAGCAGAGTCACCACAACAAAAACATTTAAAACAAAACAAAAAAAAAAAAAAGCAAAAAACAAAACAAAAACTATTCAACATAATATGGACTTAGTAAGCCATTACAAATGCAACAATGATTAATATTCTCTAATTATTCTTTTGAAGCAATCTGCGTGTTGGGGAATGGACATCTTAAGAGAAAAAAAGGTTAACTTTTCTTATAATAAACTGTAGCAATACCTTATGATAAAAATTAGACAATTAAAATTGGAAATGAAATGATTTGTACATTAGTGTGCGTGTGTGTGTGTGTGTGTGTGTGTATATATACTGCCCATATGACTGTCAATTACAGTAATAAATGTTTAATTGAGCCAACTCACAACTCAGAATGTAGGAACTAAATAAAATGCATAAATACCAAATAATTAGAAAAATGTAAACAAAAAAATAAAATAAAATACCAGGCTTTCCCAAATTTCAACTGAAATATTGCTAATGTCATGCTTGGTTATGGATTAAAAAATGTTTTTTAGTATATTTTAAATGTTTAGATTTATTTAATCCTTTTGTAACCATTTTTTTTCTTCAAATTTTGGATATGCGTAATTATACTTTGAGTACAACATTTTAAGGATGAAAATGAAATTTGACAGGGACACCAGTGCCCCAGTGTGTGTGTGTGTGTGGGGGGAGTGAATTGTTTTAAAAAAAATATAAATTTCATATCAAATAAAAACCAAAGTCAGTCAGTTCTATGAAAACTAAAGCCTAAAATAATGTTTATTGAATTTAATAGAAAAGATGTCTAAAGTTGTAAAGATAAAGAAATAACAAGATCAGCATTAGAAGTTTTAAAAAAAAAAAAGTATCAAGAATAAATCTTTATAAAATTTAAAATTTAAATGAAGAAATAAAAAATTATAAAATCAGTCACAATACTTTTTGAACATTTTTTTGGTGAAACACAGGATAGTGAAAGTACAACACTATTCATATTCATCATATCTAGATCCATGTGATTTCTAAATAACAAATTCATCTCAAGCATAAGATTTGAGGACATGGACGACATAAAAAGAAATATAACTGTAGGGGCAGTTTCAGAGTTTCTTTGACTTACACTAAATCCTGGACAAGGTTGCTTGCGTTTCACTTCATACAAATAACCTTGGGAAGACCATGAATCTAACTGACTCCCACCCCCAGGGCAGACCGAGTTCTTTAGGTTAGGTTAGACAACTTGTCTTGAAGTAAAACTGAATTCATTCATACCAGCTGTACTCCACTTAAAAATTGACCTGTCTGCAGAAGAAGGGGTTGGGTAAATACAGACTTTGACATATGGAAAACTATCTAAAATGTGTTAAATGCAAAAGGGAACAAATACTTTTTTAAAAAAATTACCATTTCATTTATTATATATTTCTGTCTCGGTAAATACTACTTCAGACTCAATACTTTTTGAACACAACTCATACACATCATAAAACAGAATCATTTCAGGGTGGGGGGGCATGTGAAGAAGAGATTTGTGTCAAATTAGTAAAAGAGGAAAATTAAGTAAATATTTATGTTAAGAGAGATAATGGATTTTGCAATTGATACAAGTCAACTGATCAATTAGAAAGAATTACTTAAACGTCTACCAATGATATCAAAATGAGTAATTAATGAAGCAATGTGTCTGTTGATTGGAACCACAACACATCTGTAAAAGGTGTAACAGGAATACAAATTCAGAAGTTTCCAAACTTTTCTTGGTTATGGACTAACATTTTAGAAACAACAAATATTTTGGTGCACATATTAAGTAAATTCAAAAAAGTATTTATTGTAATTTAGTTCTTAGGTTTAAAGAAAACATAAGTACCAGTTTTACGATTGGAGAAGGAAAATGAAAGTACTGGTTCTACCATTATTATTTATCAATAAAAATGACACTCACTCTCTGCAGCTAACATCTGACCAGAATCTCATGTGGATTTTATTTCAGTTACTTTTCCAAGCAATTATTACAAAAATAAAAAAAAAGTTTGTTTTTATACATTTTAACTTGTAAAAAATAATTTAAATTGCAGAACATTAGTCAATATTTTGTTTTACTCAGTAAATCAAAGATATTTATTATAAGAAACATAGGCTTGATGTTTCTTAACATTCCTGTTTGGATCATATGGAAAACTGGGTAAAACTAAATTTTTTTTTTTAAAGATCTTCAAAGATACTCTCCAATAAAAATTTAAAATGTTTTAATAACTTTTCATAGGAGGTGTTCGTAGCAGAACGGTTATCAGTGAAGAAAAACAATTCAGCTAATCAAGTTTAAATCCTGAATGAGGCTGCATTTCACATGGTGCTAATAGATATTCTCACTCCAGGTAAATAGTAGGCAAGATTGGGCTCTTTAACCTTGGTAAGGCAACCCATCTCGAAAAAGGAAACAACTTTGAATTCAAAGAAAACCTGAAGAGGAATAGGCTCTTTCAGGTTATTCCTGCTGAAGACATGTTACATAATAGTGACCTTACAACCCAACCAGGTTAGGAGATAAAAAGTCTTAACTTTTCCTGATTGATTTTAAGTCAATAAGATGTAGAAATATAGCATAGATTTTCAAATGAATATAAGAATTATTTATGAAAAGTTTTAGAACCCAATCATCATCATCATCATTTATGTTTAATGATGGAAAATTAAAGTTTAATGTCTGTTCCAAATTTGTAAAATGCTCTACTACAAAAGAAATTGTCTCTTTTATGCTGGTTTTATGTATATTTTTTCATGGAACATGTAATTACATTTTGAAGTATCGCCATGGGACATGGTTTGGGAACCATTGTTTTATATATTGTAAAATGCTCTACTACAAAAGTTGTTTCTTTTATGCTAGTTTTATGCATACATTGCTGAGGTGCACCAGTGTGCCAGGGTAGGGAGTTTAGGAAACTCTAGCTTACTTTATTTAAAAAGAATAATAGCCACTTTGAGATTTTCTAAAAAATCTTTGAATATATCAATAGGATCCTGCATTAAAGACAGCCAAATGACCAATATTTTTCATTAGGAAACTTTATACAATTATTAGTTAGGTTGTTAAACTGAAAACATAGTCTAGGAAAAAAAAAAAAGTTTCCATGTTAAGTCACTCTGCAAAAGACAGACTAGTTGGTGAGGCTTAGAATATTCTGCCTGGAACCCCCACCCCCCAAAAAAGTGGTGTCCTCAATAAGACACAAAACTGCATCTTATGGATAAACTCTAGTTCTGGAAATCTGAGAAGTGTGGAGTATCTCTTCAATGCCATCAATCTCAGGTCCACTCTGACCTTGAGTGTTAGGATACCATTAATGAGTCAAATAGACCTGTTTAAAAATTATTCCTATTTGATAGGGCTATGTACACCCCCCTTCAAAAAAAAAAATATGTCAATATGAATGTGCTATAAACATGAGAGCCTAACTTCTGGGCAAAAATAACCGTAGATGGTTTGACATGCTGTTAAAATCAATCAATTGTTCATCTTCAAAAGAGAAATAATTTCCAACAAAAAAATATCAGTTTATTGTTACTAAAGAATTGAACATTTCTCACATTGTGATTCAAATCTATCAGAACAGGGTGGGGGTGGATGGTAGAGTATCCAGTGGCATAGTGACTAATATGCTGGATTGTAACATTGTAGTCAGAGAGTTTAAACTCTAATCATACTATTACATTCACTTTCAGACTAATACCCTTGGGTAAGCTATGAACTCGATTATATCCAGAGTTATGGGTTAAATAAAACCACCACTGTTCTACAAGGATGGTTTTGGCATTGATAGCTTACAAAGGTTGATATGCCATTAAACAAAGAAAGCAAACGAAATGGAAGAAAGTCTCACTAGAAATGGACATTAAGCTAATTTAAAAAAATATATTAAAAAAAAAAAAAAAAAAATTATATATATATATATATATATATATATATATATATATATATATATATGGGAAAGAAAGCTAATCAGTGAATATTTTTGTAAAAAGAAGAAAAAAAAGGTATTTGATAGAGTAAGACATGGTATGGAAAGTGAGAAAGCCACGAAGATATCAAATAGTACAAGAGAGGAAAAGACAAGAAATCAATTGTTAAATGCAATTTGGTAGACAGAAGTTTGGGATAGATTTGTGTGTAAGTATCAAAAGAGCAAGTTTTGTGCTATTTGCAGGCAAAGAGAAAAAAAAAGACCAACAGAAGGAAGGAAACCATTTTTAATCGACCCAGTTGCTTGCATGCATGTGTGTATATTTTGGAATGTCATTCAGTACTTATATCTTCCAACAAAATAAGGCTGCTTAAAATGGAATAGAAGGGGGAATTAGAATTTATATATATATATATATATATATATATATATATAAACAGTCATAGCTTACTTAACTGAAGCGAATCAACCAAAATTAAATGGTTTTTATGTATTGTAAAAGATGGACAAGTACCAGAAAGGTTGAGTGGGTTCTATTTATTTTTTTTATCTTGAAGGAAAAAAATACAACAATTGATTGAATGATAGATTTTAATGGTATGTCAACTCATCTAAGGTTAAAGAATAGTGCATGTTTATATCTACATTTTTGTAGTTTCTTAATTTTTTTGCACACAGTTATATGATATCAAGTATTCTTATCTAATACAAATAATTTGAGGACAGTTGGAGGGTATTCCCATCTAATACTTGAAACTATATAACTGCATATGAATCATTAGAAACTATTTCTATTTAATAATAATTATTAGTAAATAATTATAGTTTCAAATAACTATTCTTAATAGAAATAATTTAGTTATATGGTATCAAATATTCCTATCCAATACATATACTTTTCCAATGGGTCTATCTGACCCATGAATGGGACTCTAACAGGTACTACAACTCCAGGTCCAAGTGGACCTAGGAGTAATGGTAATGAAGGTGTACATCTTCCTCCCAGACCTTCAAAAAAAAAAAAAAAATGGAGCCTCAAAAATAGATGCAGTTTAGTGTCATACCCAGCACCTGTCTTTTTTAGAGGAGAGGGGGTTCTTACCCCTCTATAGGAGATCCAGTCAGCATATTCTAAGCCCCACTGACAGTACAGAGCAGACAACTGGAATATAGGAAAAGAAAAAGTGCCAACACTATTGTTATTTTATATATATATATATATATATATATATATATATATATATATATATATATATATATAAATAAAAACAGAATGTTCATTAACATTTGAATTTATTTATTTTTTACTATTTTTCTATATTGAAGGTGGCAAGAAAAGCAAAAAGTGGTTGTGAAAAGAATATATAATAGAAATGTTCTAGAGCTCAAAAGCAATCAAATGAAAATTGACTATTGATTTCATTTACAGCAAATTACATTGGCTGAGAAGTAGGGAGAAGACAAAAAAAATTGATTCATAAATGAAATCTGTCCTCTAAATAATTTGAATACTGAAGATTAGGGGGCAATCAAAAATGTTTATCAATAAATCAGTCTGATAGAAAAAAAAAAAAAAAAGAGAAAGAAAACTAATTTAACACAATAGGCACCAATGTTCCATTTATAAGACACTTATAAAAATTGCTATATTTACATTTTAGATCCTGCCAATGACCCTCAAAAATGGGACAAGACTTTACACAATAAATATTCATAGCAATTTTAAATTGTGTTCACATTATTTTTAGAAGGCACCTCCCACCAAATTATTTTTTAAAAGTTAAAAAAATTTCTCCTTGAATTAATAAGTAATAAGAATAAAGATTGTTTTTAAAACTATTTCAACTGAATAATGAATAAAAATATTGCTAACAGACTGTACGAGCAATTGGATTGATTGATTTTAACAGCACATCAAATTGTGCAGGGTTATTTTATGCTTAGAAGTGAGGGAATTGCACTCATTCTATATTTATATTGACATTTTTTGTGCATTTGTTGAAGAATTTCTTACAGTTATATGATATCAAGTATTCTGATCTGATACAAATAATTTGCACACAGTTGTATGGTTTAAAGTATTCCTAGCTAACACAGTTATGTGGTTTCAACTAACTATTTCTATTTAATACTAATCATTTATTTGCACATAGTAATATGGTTTCAAGTAACTCATAATAATAATCCTTAATAAACAATTACAGCTTCAAGTAACTATTTTTAATACAAATAACTTGTACAGTTATATAGTATAAAGCATTCCTATCTAATATTAGCAATTTTCAAACATCTATACAGAGATAGGACCATAATAGGTATTAACAATCCTGGACAGAGTGGACCTGGGAGTAATGTCTACAAAGGAGTACTCCACACTCCTCAGATCTCTAGAATTGGAACTTCACTATCAGATGCAGTTTAGTGTCATACCGAAGACATCAGTTTTTCTTTGGTCCACCATTGTGTACTCTAAGCCCCACAATTGGAGGGTTAAGATTATATCATATGCACACACAAAGACTGCGCATGTGTGCACATGTACACACACACACACACACTGCATTTAACATTTTTAAAAGAAAATTTCTTCAGCAACAAATAGAATCCTCTTTAAGATTGTTAAAAATCATTTATTTTTGATCAGAGAACAGAAATAAAAATTACCCCCCATCCCTTAAGAGACCCTTAAATGTCAAGTAAGTCTTAAAGATTTACTTTATCAACACAAATCTATAAAAATGGATCTATTCAGGTTTTCTTTCAGACTATAGCAGTATGGATCCACCACCTGGATGTTAACAAAACACATGGAGAAAAGGCTAGATGGGAACTATACAAAAATGCTATTATTTTAAACAAATCTTGAAAGCAAGACCCCAGAAAACAGCACTTGTATGGATACCTACTTCCCTTCTCACAAACCATCCATGTAAGATGAACAAGACATATGGGACACTGCTGGAGAAAGACAAACTCATAAGCAAGATTCTCTTATGGACTCCTACACATGAATGCACCAGTGTTGGCTGACCAGCAAGTACATATATATCAGCTCTATCTGGACTGGATACTTTCTAGAAGACCTGGCAAGAGTGATGGATAGAAAAGGAGTCAAGGGAACTGTGCTATCACAGCATGACTTTATGAGGCTGGTAAAATAATGCAGAAATTTAAGAGGTAAAAAGCATCAAGACAATGTCTCTTATTGGTCACACACATACACATTATTTTCAATAAATAGAAGATAATTTTATTACCTTTAAGTGTAATGCCCCCCCCCCCCCACATCCTTATATTAAAACAGTTTAAATTGCGGAAAATATTTTTACATTTCTTTTATGGTTATAAGTAATATAGAAATTTCTAAGGTTTCTTTGATTAAGATGTTTACTTTTTAAGTTCTTAATTTGCACATGAAATCTTAGAAATATTGTCATTTCTTTCAGATAAACATCTTTCCAAGTCACTGATAAAGCAAAAGCAGTTTGTTTAGCATTACAAATATGTCTTACTTAAATGTGCATCATTGTGAAAACTAAGATAAAAAAAAAACGAATTGCATTTAGACCCATTATAAAAAGATGATAAACCATTTGGACAAATTTTGAACAAAATGGTACAATTTAAGATATTGCTGTTTTAGGAAATTAAAAAATAAAGCTACAATTGGTCAGGTCATTTTGTTTAAAGGCATATCAACCCTTGTGGGTTATTTAATACCATTCTTGTTTGGTTGTATATACATGATTTTTAAGTGAATAGTTTGTAGATAGATATTTTTGGTTTTTAAGTCAATTGTTAGACTATGATACAGAGGTTACAAGACAATTTTCAGTGGTTTCATTTCATAGATGTATCTAATACATATTTTTAAACATACATCTAATTTATAATTTTTGGTATAATTTTATTTCTCTCAAGAAGGATAAAATGCAATCAATTGACATTTTCAAATAGATCTTTCATATTATTTGCACTGAAAAAGTGTTTTCTGGTACAAGTGAAAACTTTACATTCTACGAGTTTAATATTGCAGGGTAACAATTGTCTTAAGAATCATAATAATTTATGAAAGGAAGTAAGCATTTCCATTCAACCATTTTTATAATCAATACTTCAAAGTCTTCACTCAGAGCATAACAATTATTGTCATAGGAAATGGACTTGACAACTCAGTTTCAAATTCTGGACAAGGCTGTTTGTATTTCATTTTGCACTTATGCCCTCGAGAAAGGCATGAACCAATCTCTTCAACATTCAGCTTTAGATAGACAAATAAACTGACCTCTTTAGCTTTGGTATGGCAACTAGTTAAGGAGAAGGAAAACTTAATTTAAACCAGCTGTATTGCACTTAAAAATTGGCCTTGTGCCACACCCTGCTCATCAAGGAGGGCGGTTGGGTAAATATATACTTACAAGTCTAACAATATTCGATGAGAAAATTCTTATTTTCCAAAAGTACAAAGGGATTCACGTTGAAAGTAACAAGTAGATAACTGACATGATTGCAATTTGTGCAATCATGAAAGTACATGTCAAGTTGCACAACTATATAAAAGAATTGTGTTTATGCATTTAGCATACAAATTGTATAGGTGAGAATCTATATGTCTATGATAGAGTAAATTGAAATCAATATAAAAATGAAAGTCAGCAGGAGAAATGAAAAAAGAACAAAAAACAACAGACAAAGATTATGTATAATTAATGAAGAAGAAATGTGTAGAGGGTGGAAAAGAACTGAAGAGGCAAGCCCCCCCCCCTCTCTCGCTCAAAGTCAGAAGGAAGGCACCAACTGTGCACCACCAGCATCTCACACCATCCTTATGCAGCAGCATGTATACAATAGAAATGAATCAATAAAGTGTATTCATGGTTCAATGAAGGCAAGAGGCCATTGAAGAGGATATACAATCAAGAGAAGCTATTTGAGAGAGAGAGACAGAGAGAGACATTCATTTTGAGAAAGAAAACAGAAAAGAAAAAAGAAGGGCAAATGATTATGTGACAAGAAAGAAAGAAAATGATTGCAGAATTAATTAGAGCAAGAGTAATAATATGAGACATGGTGGTGGGGATTCAGTTAAGGACAATGACAAGGCATAGTGAACCAGGTGCTTTGTCATTAAGGCTAAAAGTTGCAGCCTACGTTAAAAAATTCACTTTTATAATTAGAATCATTAAAAATCATCATCTAATTGAAATGCAAATTAATTTTTCTTTTACATGTGGCAATTCCTTTTGGTCAAAGTGGATATGCAAGCATTTTATAAAACAATAAATGCTATTATAAGAATATATCTCAGGTTTAATATGAAGAGTATATATATGTGTGTACATGTGTTCATCACCAACTCACTTGACAATTAGACATGAAACTTGGAGTCAGGAGTTATTAACTAAATTTTTATAATTATCGATATATTGTGATAGTGCTCTGCATTTTGTATTGGGCACTATAAAGATTTTATTGAATTATATATATATATATATATATATATATTTAAAAGTAAGTAAAGTTGGCGACCGTGGTTGAGGGCAACCAGAAAGCTCCCTTTTCAATAGCTACTACACTGAGGTGTAGAGGAGGGTGCTACTCCTTTCTCTGGATTGCTCCACTTTACTCTTGATACATACCTTATAATGCTGAGTATTAAGCAAGGAGGTATCAAGTACCAATTTTAAAGTCTTTAGTATGACGCAACTTGGGATTGAACCCAGTTCTCCCGGACCATTGGCGAACACTACCCACAAGATATATATATATATATATATATATATATATACATATACACACACACACACACACAGAGAGTTATTCAAATTTCACCTTCTTACATTTGTTTGGTTTCTTTGTTTAATGGCATATCAACTCTTTGTAGGTTATTTAATACCAAAGCCATTCTCCTAGCCTTACATGTGTTTCATCTATAGAGTAGAAGACACAATCAACAGATAAAACTTTATTTGGAGGAAATAGAGAGAATTATCTAATAATAAAATCACTTAATGATGAAATTGTTTTCCATTTCCTCCAAATAAAGTTTCATTTGATGATTTTGTCTTCTATTCCATAATCAATACATGAAATTTATAGTAATGAAATGATAGTAAAAAGCTGAGATTTTAATCACTTTTAGGTTTTTATACTGTTCTGTTGTCCAGCATTTGACTTCTTCCAGATTTATCAAATATGTGCATATATATACACACACACACACACACACACTTTTATAATTTTTACTCAATGATAAAAATGGTAAAGATTAACCTTTTATAGTCATTCAAGGTCAGTTTTTTTCTTTTCTTTGGTTTGTCATTCTTAAATGGCAAATTGAGAAATGCAAAACAAAGATAATGTAGGTCCCATTATCTGCAATAAATAAGTCCCAAGACTTTTCTCTCAACTCAAGGGGGAAAAAACCTAAAGATATTATCAAATAACAAACTGCATATATCCAAAATCTTCCCACCAATAATTTTACACCTCGTTTTAAAAATATAATTTTGGGGGAGGATTGTCTGTATCGCTACTCTTGAAATTCGATGCAATTCTTAACAAAATATTAAATTAAGGCAGATTAGCACTGAGTACAAGATTAATATTTCTTGCTGAGTATTATTCTATGGTACAATGCAAGCCCGTTATTCCCTCTCTTCACGAAGGAATACATTTAAATACACGAGGGTCATCATTCAATAAATCAGGTGTGAATTTTGCCAAAAGAAATTTACAATATGAATTACTGTTTATAGCTGTACTCTTTTCAAGAAAAATCAATAGTGATAGTCCTTTTATATCCCATAAAACTGTCAGCATGACCTTCTTTACTGACTGCTGTACCTGGAACTATTTATTTATCAGAGTCTGTGTTTCCATTTTATAGAAAGTTTTTTTGATTTAGGCTCATAATGACTAACATATATTTAGCTCATTTGAAAACATTCTTTTGACTAAAACATGTTTTTCTATACACATTACAGATTCTATAATTTTCACATGGTTTGCAATTCTCAGCCACAAAATATTTAATGACAGACCTCTGTTCAAGCTTGGAGCTCTTTGTTTGATTTGCTGTAATAAGAAGGAATAAAGACAAAGTGGCAACTGATTTTCTCAAATCAAAACACACCCAGACTCCTAGTCAATATTTTATTTTACTCATCTATTTACATCTCAATCTCTTTCCCTGGGACACAATTTATCCACTTTTCAGATCACACACACACACACAGTTGAATTGATGAAAGAAATAAGAGTTTCAATTATTAGAGGCAACCTGCACAACATCTGCACAGACATCATCCATTAAACAAATCTTTTGTATAATCAAAATCGACTGAATTTTGTCAATTCACTATAATAATTCATCAGAATTGGAGAAAGAGCAAAAAGCAGGTTTGAAAGCACCAAACCCAGTTAAGATAATTTCAGAGATTATGCTGAATAAATTATAGTTTTCCAGGAAAGGTAAAAAAGTGTGTGTGTGTGTGTGCGTGCGCACACACAAAACTTCCTTTTAATCTTATATACTGAAGATAAATTGTATTAAATCTAGTTTAGAATAATTCAGAATAGATCTGACAAAAAAGAAACTAGTTGTTTGTTATTTGATTAAGTCTGTACCAAGTCAAAGTAGAAAATAAAGTAAAAATGTAAATCAAGTCTTTAGGAAAGTGAATCTTGTTTCAATATGCAGCACTTACTCAGAGACTTCTAAAAAGTACAGAGAGCAAGGAATCATATATATATATATATATATATATATATATATATATATATATACACACACACACACATAAAATTAAAATTAAGAATATATGAAGAAGAGAAATTCAAAGTGTCTAATCTGATTATTTTAAGTTAAAAAGATCCATGTCAATAGAATGTGCATTGAATAAATACCTTCAGATCAATTCATCACTTTCGAAAAAACTAATGATCAAAGAAAAAAATAAATAAAAAGGAGGATTTAACTTTCTACTTCATAAATGTGGAATATAAAAAGTGTGTGTGTGTGTTTGTGTGAGTGCACACACATATGTATATGAAGGTGGTGCAACATTATCAACAGGGAAAATGCAGTTAGCAAGACAAATTTCAATTGAAGCTGCTTGTATTCAATTCTTGCGAATGCCCTTAGGAAAGGAATAAGTTCCATCTCTTCTTGCCTCTACTAAAATAAAATAAAAGAGTAGGCTAAGCTCCTTAATCTTGGTAGACAACCAGTCTAAAAGAAAGACTAGTCTGAATTCAAACTCCCTGCATGGGCCATCATGACAGGATAAGGCCCATTACTCTTAGGTCTTACAGACCTAAGAGTCTTACAGACCTAAGAGTCCTCTAAGGTCTTACAGACCTTAGAGGACTCGGATGAAAAAAAAATTAAAAAAAAAAAAAGCTTATGGGGTGGATACAAATATACACTTTACAGTAACCGCAGTTGTCACAGAAAATGAAGTCAGTGATCCAAGTTCAGATCCTGATTGAGGCTGTTTGCATTTAACACTAATGCTCTTGGAAAAAGCATGAACCATTTGTTTCCCTCCCCCACTGGAACTTTGGGTATATCAAATACTAGAAGGTGTTTGTGCAAAAAACCTCGAGGCAACACTATTATTCGCTGACTTCTTGAAGGCATTTGACTCCATACACTGAAGAAAGATAAAGCAAATACTTTTGCCCATGTCCTCCCCAAAGAAACCGTTGCAGCCATAATGATGCTATATAAAAACAGGAAAGTGAAAGTCCACTCACCAGATGGAGACACAGACTACTTTGATACTTTAGCAGGCGTGCTGCAAGGAAATACATTAGCTCCACACCTGTTTATTATCTATAGATCAAATCAAAGAAAACAGTTTTAAGCTGGCAAAGGAAAGTAATAAAAGATAGCCTGCACAAACTATTATGGATGCGGACTATGCCGATGACATAGCGCTTCTGGCAAATTCCCTCACCCTTCTACATAGCCTGGAACAAGCAGTAGGTGGCATAGGCCTCCATGTCAATGCAGGCAAAACAGAATACATGTGTTTTAATCAAAGATGCAACATCTACACACTAAAGGTTGGTCCTCTGAAACTAGTGGACAAGTTCATCTACCTCAGAAGCAGCATCTCATCAACTGAGAATGACATCAACTCGTGACTAGCAAAGGCATGGACAGCTATTGATAGGCTATTGGTCATATGAAAGTCAGGCCTAACCAATAAAATAAATTGCAGTTTTTTTCCAGGCAGCAGTTGTGTCGATACTGCTATACAGATGCCCCACATGGACGTAAACTAAATATATGGAGAAAAAGCTTGATGGCAATAACACAAGAATGCTGCGAGCAATATTGAACAAGTCTTGATGGCAACACCCTACAAAGCAGCAACTGTATGGACACCTACAACTCATCATGAAAACTATTCAACTTAGATGAACCAGACATGCAGGACACTGCTGGAGAAGTAAGGATGAACTTATAAGCAGTGTAATCCTGTGGACCCCTTCATATGGATGAACAAAGGTTGGATAACCAGCTAGAACCTACATACAGCAGCTCTGTGCCAATACAGGATGTAGCCTGGAAGACCTCCTGGGAGCGATGGTGGCGAGAGAGGGTCAGGGGGATCCGTGCTGGCAGCGTGACATGATGATGTACCCCACTTAAAAATTGAGTTTGTGTTACATACCTTGAAAACGAAATACTCAGTTGTTGTTGTTTCAGAAAGACAATACCTTCAATAAAAACAAAATGTTCTAATATTCTAAGACATCATCAAAATCTTCCAAAGCTACAAAACACTAAGGTGGAAGGTTTAACAGCAAATCTAATTCTTCTAGTTATTCTTTCTACTTTAAAATAGTGTTTTATAAGGAATGTACTTCTAAGGTAAAGAAGGTAAGATTTATATGCACTGGCATTTTATGCCATAATTTTAGTCATGTGCCAACACTGTACTCTGAGAGAACATTATTTAACAATTGAAATGATTTGGTTATGTGCTAACCTCATTTGAGCATCTATTCTTTCTTGTGTTAGTGAAGTAATTTTCTAAGGACAAATGTGTTTTGCATATGAGTTAAAGGTGACAAGTATGACAGTAAATCTAATTTTTTTTTCATTATTCTTTCAACTATAAACCTTTTGCAGGCAGATTCAATGACAAAAACATTGCTCTGTAAGCAAAAGGGTTAAAATGTAGGGCGTTTTGTAAGGAATGGACTTACATTTTATGCCACAATTTTAGTCATGTACCAATACTGTACTCTGAGACAATATGATTTAATAATTGAAATGATTCGGTAAATTGATAACCTCATTTGATCATTCATTGTTTTGTTTTGAGTTTTCTAAAGATGAATATATTTTGCATGTAAGTCTTGTTTCAGAGTTAAATTTAATGTGAAATTTGACTAGTGTACACTTTTCAATAAGTTGACAATATTGTGTTTGGTTGATATATTTATCAGACTGAGACGGTAGAATATTGAAAGATTTGAGGCTGTAATTGTAATGAAACAGATATTAACCAACTTCCCAGTTAAAGAAAAATCACTGTCCACATTTTAAGTTAAAAGGTGTAATTAGCATCTTTTTGTAACCTGGGTCTTTGAAATAGGGTTTTTTTTCAGATTTTAAATAATAGGGTAAGTCAAAAGTTTTGTAAGTTTGAGGTGCATATATTACATGAGTGAAGCAGTTCAAGTTGTAGAAGGTACCCTCTGTGGTTGGTAGTATAACGGTAGTTGGTGTTCTGACATGTTGTGTATTTCTTTACTCCGAAAAGGAAGAAAAAAACAAGAAAATTGAGAATTGTAAAATATGAGATGTAATGAAAAAATATGAAGACTGAAACTTCAAATTTTTGAAGGTTAAAAAATCTAAATAAAGACACGTTCCCAACTGAGCAACTTTTTTTGATAAAACCCCCCAAAAAACCCAGGATTGCATTCACCATTTCTGTAAATTCAAAACCAACTATGACTTTAAGATATATTAGTGATGAAAAGTACCACAACTGAATCCTTTAGAATATTAGAATTTAAATGAAGATGAGAAAAACTGAGCAATTTATATAAGAAAGTGATGACAACCAAACAGCGGCCCAGATGATTGATTTAAACAGTATGTCAACCCGTCTAAGGTTATTTTATGCCAAGAGGTTGGGAGTTTTGTGTTTACTGAACATTTATATTTACATTTTTTCTCTACTTATTTCCAAAGAGTTTTTTTTTTTTTTGGGTGCACAATTATATAATGTCAAATATTCCTAATGAATACAAATAATTTGCATACAGTTGTGTGACTTCAAGTAGTCCAATTTAACAATTATATATAGTTTCAAATAATTATTTTTATTTAATTAGTCAGTTATATGGTTTCAAGTAACTAATAAATAATCCTTAATAAACAATTATAGCTTCAAATAACTATTGTTGATATAAATAATTTATAGTTATATGGTCTCAAGTATTCCTATTGAATACAAATAAATTTTAAACAGATCTATTTGATCCACGGATGAGATTCTAACAGGTACTACCGCTTTGTTCAGTGGACCTGAGAGTAATGTCAATGAATTGGTACGCCACTGTCCAGATATCTGGAGCCTCACCATCACATGCAGTTACATCCATGATATCCCTTTTCTAAGGGTGGGTGTCATATCTTTCGGCACAGGGATACAGCCAACAGAGAAGAGATTATTTGGAAGAAAATCAACATTTTATTCATTGTCCATTTCTCTGTTGATAAATATGACTTGAGTCTCAATACTTTATGAACAAACCTTGTATAGATCTTTTACAAGTCAATTTACAATTAAAACAGCTTTGTAACATTTTTTGTGGCATCAAGATTCGCAAATTATTAGAGAGAACAGGAAAATACTTCAACCTTTCAAGACCCAGTAGGTAAAAGGTATCAAGAAAACAAATGTATCTCAGTCTTTAGAAGATATGCATAATTTACAAAAGAACGTTTAGCTAAATGATCCTCATCACAAGAAATGGAATTGGTAAGTAGAGTTCAAAACATGAAAGAGGCTGATTACGTTTCACTTTGCACTTTCACGGTGTAATGGTTAATAAGCTAGGCTGGCCAATCATTATTAGAGGGTTCCATTCTTACAGGATACCTCATATTCTTGCCCTTGTGTCAAACTAAGTTAAGCTTAGTAAATGACTACTAAGGCATCTTGCATTGTGCAATGGGTAGCAAGGCTTACAGACCATTGTTAGTGAGTTTATTTCACACTGGATACCATGTGTGAGGCAAATTTAGCAAGCAGTTATTATTGGAAAATGAATCGGTGACTCATTTTAAACCCTGGATTTACATTTCACTGTGTTAATAACCTTTGGAAAGGCATAAAACCATCTTTTCTTCCTCCAGCTATGGATAAATTGTAGGGCAGACTGGGTTCTTTAGCCTTGGTATGGTAACCAGGCTAAATGGAAAACTCTGAATTCAGACCACCTTTACTCAGTTTAAAAATTGAACTCTTGTCACATCCAGCCCTTGTCAGGTGTTGGGTAAAAAAATACTCCACTTAAAAATTGACATTGTGTCACATTCACATACTGCCTGTGGCAAAGGGATTAAGTAAATACACATATTTACATATATATAAATTTTGCTTTTTATCTCAAAGTATACCATATTTCATGCATTATCTACAGTAGATTATTATTTAAAAAGAACAACCTTATCTTGTTAGATAAGCACATCTTGATATAAACATTCTTTTATGTATTTTCTGAATATCTGACAATTAAATATGAAAATATTCTTAGCACTCTTCATATAATATATATATATATATATATATATATATATATCACAAATTATTTCTTATGAGTAAATGATAGGATATTAAGCAGAGATAAAATTCTTAGCCTTTACCTCAATAACACTAACATCAGATGTTTGTTTAGATTTGCTTTAACAACAGTAAAGTTGATGATAATAAACTCAATGACACTATTTTACATTCCTTCTCATTCAATACAAACTGGTTATAAAAAAAAGAAGCTAATCCCCTTCTTCCTCTAAAATCGTTTTTTTTTTTTTTTTAATTTCTCAAACTTGTGCTGAATCTAATATATCATCAAAAGATGATATCAACACTTGAGGGTTATTTAATGCTAAATCCAGTTTTTATATTATCAGTCTTAAGCAAATATTCCACTCTACTCATTTAGAGTGCAAGACTTTCAGGAAAGCACAAGTTTCCACCAAGTCATCAGTTATAAACCTACTCAGTACTTGGATGGAAGAAAACTTAGTAATAATACATACTGTAAACAACCTAAGGTCCATGTGCCAGACTTTGCTTATTAAATTTTAGAGCACCTAATCATGGTTTAATGGATAGCAAGCTAGTCCCACAGACCAAGCTAGTAGTGAGTTTGATTCTCATTAGATGCCCCATACCAGCAGTCTTGTGTCAAATCAAATCTATGAGCACCTCATCACGGTGCAATGATTAGCAAGCTCGTCTCCCAGACCAATTAAAACCAAGCAGATTTCAGTTTCTCTTTTAATGGCATATCAACGTTTGTGGATTATTTAATGCCAAAGCCATACTTGTAGAAGAAGAGCAGTGATACTATTTAACTGATAACCGGCTAAAGGATAAGAGGGTTCATGCCTTTCTCAAGGATATTAGTTAGAAAATGAATGTAATAGCACAAATTGAGTTTGAACTCAGTAACTTCAAGGCTGCAGTCAAACACTAGCCATTATACCACAGGGATTCCACAAAAAATATACATTTAAAAACTAAACAGTGAGTTTGATCCAGTTATCAAAATCACAACTTAGTTTTTAGAGGGCTGCCTTGTGTAATGGTTAACAAGCTAAATCAGGTGCCTCATACTTTGGCTTTGTTCTTAGCTCAATAAATGACAACTCAAATAATGTGTAATCAAGCCTTTAAAAATAAGCAAAAAATTTGCCCCCACTGGCTAAGTTTTATC
>CAUZXS010002647.1:107500-138392 GCA_963585895.1 Sepioteuthis lessoniana
CAAGGGAGATAGAAAAAGTCAGGTTAACCCTTAAAATTATTAAGTAAAAACATTTTCGCTTTTAGTCTCACTAAGCAAATCTAAAAATGACAGTAAAGCTAATTAAATAGAGTAAGGGTTTTTTTTTTTGGGGGGGGAGAAATGGTTTGGAAACAGTGGCAGTAGAGGGGGAGGGTGGTAAATGCAACGATTACTTGTACTTTTTGTGTGTTCACTATTTCAGAGACAAGAACTTTATTGATGATGATTAGTAAAATCTTAATACAAATCATTAAGAAAAAACGATCTCTCTCTCACTTTATATAAAAAGAGAGAGAATTTAAGATCACTGACAAAATGTGAAAAGTTGTTTTCAATGGTTTAGGTTTAAGCATAAGATCAAGTTCTCAAAATTTATATAAAATTAAACGAAGTATTAAAAAAATGACACTGTCATTCTTCCATAATTCATTTAATTTTTCCCCATTCATCAGCTCGTTTCTTGAATATGCGATGAATGAAAGAAGGACCCTCCCCCACAAATAAAACAAACTATTACTGCTAATGCTTGCGCAATTTGGATTTAAAAAATTAAAAAAATTTTTTTTTTAAAACAGTAAACACAAATATAATAGTAGAAAAATAAAAACTCCAAGGTAAGGGTCTCTGAATTGATTTAAAGCGGTAAATATGAAAGCTATAAATCGTTGTTACAATCAGATGAAAGAGTTTTAACCTAGATTACTGATACAATCAAAACAAAAACAAAAATGTCATAAGCATCTTTTTTAAACTACCACCAACTGATTGTGTGATGATAAACTGTTTCTGAAACTGGTAAAACTACTCAATTACCTACACGCAAAACGAGACAAGAAAGAAATTAGGCTAACAATAAAAACAAACATTATTGGAAGATTTTTAAGCCCAACATGAATCAAAATAAAGTATCAGTGAGAGAAGAAGATTAAATGAAATTAGAGAAATACTCTTTTAAAGTCAATAATATACCTTTTAAGTATCTATAATAGGGAGGGGGGAGGGAGGGAGAGAGAGGAAAAAAAGAAAAAAAAAGAAAAGAAAATGCAAATATATTCTTTACTAAAAGCTTAATCTTTTAAAAAAATTTCCCCCTCAAGAATGAAACAGTTTAAACGACAATTATGAACAAACAAAAAAGTTAATTAGAAACTACTTCTGATTTATTTCAGTTGAGTAAAGAAAGACAAACCATTTACGTTTCTTTGTAAATCTAATAATTTTGAAATAATAATAATAATAATAATAAACACTTTAAAATAATTTTCCCAAACTTCCTTAAAAAAAACCCAAAACAGTACCCCCCCCTCCCCGAAGTATTTGAGCGAGTCCAACGATATAATTAATTCCATTTGTTAGAAGAGGTTGGCAGTGAATTGCAAAGAAGCACATGAGAGAGAGAGAGAGAGAAAAGGAGGGACTTATAAAGAATGGCAGGCAGCTTAAATACTCTATTTGTACAATAGTATTTACATGTAAACGTTAGACAGATTCTTCTTTATCAGCACGTGACTGCAATATGCTCACATCGCCGACATATCTCCCCAGGTAATGACGATATTATTGAGATCATTTGAATTAATAATGGCCTTTAAGAACAAAATACAGCAATTTTCTTAAAAAAAAAAAAAAAAAAGCTATGATCAGCAAAACCGTTAAAAACACTAAACTAACAAATATTCCCCCCCCAAATATTCCTCCAGGATAATTTAATAGGAAAAAAAAAAAAAAAAAAAAGCTAAGAAATTTTGGTATATAAGCACGGTTATCATTTTTTTTTTTTTTTTAAAAGATTTTGATTTTGTTCATATTTTTCCTCATCAGCTGACTATGTAAGCATTTTTTTCTAAACGTCCAAAAATATATATTCATTTTTTAAAGACAAAATAGTCATAAAACAAGCGAAAAATATTTCTAAAATTAACTAAAGTTATTTTCATCTGTATAATTAACCTGGAAACTAATTCAAGAACAATCTCAAATTGTTGGATTGAAAAGTGTATATATATATATATATATATATATATATTGAAATGAACATTTTTTTTTCTTTAAAAAAAAAAAAAAAAAAAAAGGACCTAGTACAGCAGGATGAAAGAAAAAAAAAAAGTATTATTTTCTTATCAGCTCATATCAGTCTCAGAACTATAAGTTGCAGGTATGTGGAAAAGATACTTGAGATTGACATGAAGAGGTGATTACACACAAATGAGTAAACAAAAAACTACCTCGAAAGGACCAAGAACTTGGATTAGAAGTCATCAACAGGTACTCTTTAAAAAAAGGGGGGGGGGAGTAATTTTTAATAAGATCGAATTTTTATATATATATATATATATATATATATATATATACACACACACGCGCGCGTGCGCACATAATGTGTGTAATTAAAGTTATGATTAGCTGCTTAAAAAGACGGGTGTTTCAATAAAATTGTCTTAAGGCAGCTTCAGATTAATATGGCCATTGTCAAACAGAGATAAATAGAAATTGCTTGATATTTAGATACTTAAAAAAATATTTTGCTTCTAGAATATTTTTTATGTACCAAACTTAAAGTCATATATATATATATATATATATATATATATATATATATATATATTAGTGACATTGTCACTGGAATCGTTTCGTCGAAATTCAGGAACTGCGATGAAAAATAGCGGGAATGAAAGCATAACACAGTCACATGGTTAGAACAAGTATTTCTTCTTCTTCCTCACATGTGGGTCAACAACGAAAAAAAAAACCACATGTGTTTAGTTTGCAGTTACATCATCAATGAACAGAATCAGCTTGCTAGAAAAATGTGAAATGAGGGAAAAAACAGTCCCTTAAAAAGACTAAATTATATTTGTATCATCAAGTGGACATGAAAATAACCTTTAAGTTAAATTCAATATATTTCAAGTATTAAAAAAAAAAAAAAAAAAAAAAAAAAAAAAATGCAAATATGAGTTTTGATGATAAGATACCAATTTTAGCGTTCGTGCATTTGCACTAAAAGTAAATTCACATAGATGAATTTTCTTAATAAATAATCAGGCAGTACCAATAATTGTGTGTGTGTGTGTGTGTGTATGTGTTTATTTTCCTCAAATCGTATTTGCTGTATACACATCAAACTTGCTAATAGCTTACTTGTTAATTGATTTAAATATTTATCTCAACTCAGATGAGCCCATTATTTATTTATTTTACTATGAAGATGTTCAGTGATCTAAAATTCAAAACTATTATATTGAATTGCTTCCTATAATTATTTAATATTTTTAAACGAAAGAATGAGGAAGGTTTTGCAGCGACAATAAATCTGGTTTTATTTGATGCGAAATAAAATGCACTAATGATAAAAAGCGAATCAGTGTCAACATTATTTTTTAAAAATAAAAATAGTTTTCTTTTAAAAATTAAAAAAAAATCCTTTGGACTAATTAAAGAGACAATCCAGAGGCAGTAGTAGTAGTAGTAGTAATAGTAGTAGTAGTGAACATGGCGTCAAGGGCACGTCGACAACATTTTACGGACATATGTCAAAACATGCCGACTGGGAGGGGGGGATCTTTTTTTTCTGTGTCTTTTTTTTCCTACCCACATTTTTTTTCCAGTAGAGAATTAGGCCGCCGAGAGGAAATCAATGGCCTGAAGAGACAGATCGACATGACAGCAACAATTGCATGGTCATGGATTGGAATGGAGAGAGAGAGAGAGAGAGAGAGAAGAAGCAGCAGAGACTGAGAAGACGATTATATATTTGAGAGAGATAAAGATGAAGAAGCTGGTATATTAGAGAGAGATAATGAAGAAGTTGGTATGAGAGAGAGAGATTATGATGAAGGAGTTGGTATATTAGAGAGAGAGAGAGAGAGAGAGAGAGAGAGAGAGAGATCTAACAATTGGTTTGAACTTAGAGATGAGTACAGAAGCTAAAAAAGCATGGAGGATGTCAGTGTGTTTTTAGATAATAGGTAAAACAGGTATATTGATTACTGAAGAAAGGGAAAGAAAATAGGGGAAAAGTGTAACGTGTCGAGGAGAAGAAAATAACCTGGGGCAACCTGAGCCATTCACAAACTGCCCACTACGGTGTTAAGGCAATAAATAGGTGAAGTGAATCGGATATTCAGTTATTACAATTGGCAATAGTTGGCCAGCAGAGTTAAAGGTGATCATTTTACTGTTGTGTTCGTCTATCTTGTCTGTAAAGCAAGGTAGATATAGATATTGTGAATTGGGTAGGGTAGCAGTCTGACCTGGGCGTAAAGTAGACGGGGGCAGCAGCAGCCACATGAAAGGGGGAAAAACACAAGCACTTCACAACACCAAATGCCTTCTTCAGCAGGAGAGAGAGAGAGAGAGAGAGAGAGAGAAAAGCACGAATAAGATTATTTGAGACACTAGGAAAAGTAAAATAGACTACAATATAATTTAATTAGGCCATTGAAGAATATTATTATTATATACAATCGACAATATTCGCACACCGTCTAAATGTGTTTCTTAGACATACAAAGAGATTTGATAAAAAGCATTAACTTGAGCCACGATTTCATTTTTTGTAGACATTTATTTTTTAAATAAAAAAAGGAAACGATGAAGAGGGCCCAAAAACGATAACTTAATTCAAACAATAGATTTTTTTTTAGCATCAAAAGAATTCAAATATATAATAAATAAATTAAATTCATACCATTTCAATTTCATATTGAGAACTGCATATAAAATAATTTAGTTCAATAATTAGTAATATTATTAACCATTTTTCTTCATTATATTTTGAGTATAAAATAATATGAATTTATAGATTTCCCATTATAAGAATTGAAAATAGTAGTAGTAGTAGTGAAAGTGGTTGTTGTAGAGACATGTCTATCTTTTTTCTTTTTTTTTTTTTTGACATGTGTAGCAGCAGAAGCCAAGGCAGCGTGGCTGTGTGTATTTATAGATATAGGTGTTGGGTACATGTGTATACGATGATGGATTTTAACTGCATTATTATTCGTGTACTACATTCGGATAAAGATTTTTCTTAACTCGAAAAAAAAAAAAAAAAATGCTATAATGATTTCAAGTATTTAGTGAGTTATATTACATTAATATGATTTCATTTTAAATAAATTTTCAGTAGGGTGTAAAACACAAAAACTGCTGAGTATATATATATATATATATATATATATATATATATATATATAAACAAACAAGATGATCATCCTTAGAAAAGAAAAACAACTGCTCATAATAATAGTGAGTTTAGCAATTAAGTTAGCCAAAAAGTTCGTTCGGTTTTAAGTACATTTTTATTTTCAATAACAACAACACATTTATTGTGTTCTTTTAATATCTTGTCATCTTGCATGCATTTTCATAATTTCATTTGCTCAGAAACCTTTTTATCTTTCTTCTTAGCAAAGAACGACTGTAGTTGCCTTTTTGAGTCTTCCGGAAAATTGTAATTTTCTTTTAAGAAAATCATCTACGGACCAGAATGGAATGGTAATCAGAAGGTGCAATGTCAACTGAATGCGTCTAATCAATGAAAAACTTCTCGACAACTAAAGAAACAAATCGACTTCAAAATGGTATCCCGGTAGAATATTATTACCCGCTTGTCTCTCAACTAACTCAACTTTTCGTCGACTGAGAACAGTACTTGTTTGAATCAATCTTTTGTCTGGAAGTAGCTCATAATATAGATGATTCTTTTCTAATCCCATCATAGAAAACAAAGCATCACGAAAACTTGTCTTTGGTAGAATTTGTGATTGTTCATTCGCACTACTTAAAGATTTCTACATATTCCATTCTTTTTATTGCCCCTTGTTTGTTTCAATAACAAATACAATATTTCGGTTACATTTAAAGTAAATAAAAAAAAAAATTAAAAAAAAAATTAAAAAAAAATCACATCACGGAAACACAATTCTGTAAAGTTTTAACTTTATGTGGAAGACATACAGAAAACAGACGGACATAAACAATTTAGGTCCATTTATTTTGAATGTCTGATTTATGAATTTTGACTCTGTTGGTCATAACACACTCTCAATTTGATTGCTATATTAGCTTCGACTGGTCTATCCAACCGTGGAGCAACGTTTACCGAGAAATCTCTTGCAAGAAAACTTTGTAAACTACTTTTGATACTTTTGACTATTCATATATTTTTTTTCTATAAAATGCATAAATCATTCTTTTTGTGTTTGTCACATTTTTACCTTTCTTAAATTTACCCCCCCCCCAAATGTTGCTTATTTTCCTTCATTTTCGATAGAATCAATAAACGTGTATATATATATATATATATATATATATATATATATGCACGCCGATATAAGAGATGTCAAAATATATTAAAAAGCGATCTTTTTGAAGGAAGTTTAAAACTAAACACTCCTAATGCCATTCCAAAGAGAAAAACAGAACGAACTTTCTGGCCAACCGAATACAATAAATAAACAAACAAACAAACAACAGACTAGCCCCAATTAAGACCACCACCACCAGTAGTAGTACTAATAATAAAACTAATAAAAATATGTGCAGTTGTAGTAGAGCCAAGAATACAAGTGTCAGTCTTTATTACAAAGGTACTAAACGTGATGGGTGCTGGTGGTGATAATTGTAGTAGTAGTAGTAGCAGCAGCAGCAAAGAGGCACTAGACTCAAAAGTGGTGGTAATAGTAGCTATAGTAGCAGCAGTGACAACACTTATATCCAGCACTACCTACCTTTTCGTAGTAATAGTAGTCGTAGTAGTAGTAGTAACAATACTAATAATATAAGTAGTAGTAAGTAATAAGTATATACGGAGGAGCACTCTGTTGCAGCAGTACCACTACAATTTTAGTAGCAGCAGCAGCAATGACGATGATGATGATGATCACAAAAAAGGTGGGGAAGGGGATGAGGTGAGGGTAGTAAGAGAAGATCCAGCGTAGAAACTGATACTCCAAATATGTTATTAATTCCGTAGAGAAAAGCTAGAAATGACATCAATGCAGCTGCACTTGGAGCTGCGACAAGGACGTCGTTGTTATCATAGTGATTGGTCTTCTAGTTAGAATCGTTATTTATAGGAATAGTTAACACCAAGAAGAGATCAGTGCTATTAAGAGTGAATTTTCCAAATCCAGCAGTAGTAATAGTAGTAGTAGCAGTAATAACACAGATGAGAGCAAAGAAAGAGAGAGATGATGATGATGATGATAATAATAATAATAATAATAAAAATAATAATCTGTGAAGTTGTGTTGATGTTGCTCCTTGTTGTTGTTGTTGTAGACGATGTGATGATGGCGAACTGTAGTAGTAGTAGTGTAATTATTGTAATAATAGTCGTGTTGATGTTGTCGGTCGTGCTGCGGAAAAGTGACGGCGAATGGGTGACAAATTTTTAAAGCTGCATGTAGGGGCAAACAGGCGATATGCATTGCGATGTGAATGGCCGAGAATTTCCGCCAGACATACATCTACACACTAATGGCCTCTACCACATGCTGCTCTAACTACATGCAGCACCTCACTGAAATGACCCGCCATGTTTTCCTAATAGCAGCAGCAGCAGCAGCAAGGCGGCAGCTGGAGTAGCAGCAGCAGCCGTAATGGTGGTGGTAGTAATAGCAGTAAACCACATTATTATTATTAAAATTTTATTATTATTAAAAATTATCATCATCATCATCATTAATAATAAATAAATAAATAAATAGTAATAATACTAATAACAATCGTAGTAGTATTCTGTAAGAAGGCAAAGCTTTTATCGGAACCGACCTGTCACCCCGGTTCGTGCAGCTGTATATTCGCAGCTGCAGCGGTTCAAATGGCAAGAAAGAAGCAGGAAAGATACACATCAGTAGTAGTAGTAGTAGTAGTTGTATAGTAGTAGTAATAATAGTAGAAGATTAAAGAACTATGAAATGGGAAAAAATAAAAAAAAGAAGAAAAATACAACCAACAACAACAAAAAAAAAAGAAAGAAAGAAAAGAAAAAAAAAAAACAAAACAAAAAAAAAACAAACCCAAAAAACAGAAAACGTTGTTAGACACCCGAACAGCAATAACAACTAAAATTACTACTACTTCCATCCTTCCCTTTTTACCAAATACAGCAGCCATCAACTAATTAAAAACGTGTATAATCATTTCTGCCTTTATTCCATAAACATATCCAATGTGACATGCCCTCAAAAAGAAATCTGGACACAACAAATACTAGTGATTTGTCTTAAAAAGGTTCATCGTCCATATTACATGTACCGATTTTGTCGTGCAATAATCAGATAATGCCTTTGTACGGACCTTTTTTTAAAACTTGTACCCATCCAAACATTCATACGAAATTAACAAAATTATTATCCTTACATTTGATATTTCGTAAAACCACAGGTTTAAAGCGTATATATATATATATATATATATATATATATATATATATAAACAAAACTGAAATGATAAAATTAAAAGCATGGATACCGCAATTACGACTAAAATTTATATTTTACTTAATTTAAGAACCTTAAAAACAATTTTAAAAAATTAATCTGATGAAAAAGTTGTTTTTTCACTCCTCTTCGTTTTATCTTATTTTATTTTCGAAGTGAAGAACCAACAATATCTGAAAATATAAATTGATTTTCAGATATCAGGAATAGCACAACACGGTGTCCTCCCTCAGTCGATACAGCATCACATCAGTGAAGAGTGTGTTCTTTAAATTCAAACAATACACATGTGGGCCTATTTAATATCACAAAAATGGTGAGCTCTCTGCTAAAATATCTCAAGTTTACAATAAAAAAAAAAAAACAAACAATTATACTAAGTGAACAGTGTGAGTAAATAGAAAATTTTCAAATAGTAAGACCTACCTGAATATTTTTGGTACAAGGGAACTACAGGTGACACACACATCGACAACCCCTGTCTTTTCTTTATGCTTTGTCAGAAACAAAGCCGTATGAATGCAAAGATAGCGAAAGATAGGATGACTTTATTATTGTTCTTAGACATTCTAGCTAAATCATTTTAAGTAACAGATTTATATTCAACAATTATCTTAAATAATTTTTTTATTATTTAATGAGAGTAATGTGATACGAGTTAAATTACCAACAGGTGAGTTTCTTTGATAGCGCACATCTCGACACTCAAACGTTTTTCTTGACTGAAGTTTCTATTTATTTTAAAATTTGCTCGTCTTTGAAAAGACTTACGTTAACGAGATAAGTATATATATATATATATATATATATATATATATATACATACATGTATATGTGTGTGTGTTTAATGTTTATATGACACACCCACCCACATTATATATATATATATATATATATATATATATATATATATATAAAATAAAAAAAAAACAAGTTATAAAAGATTGTTTAATTTTTTAAAAATATTTGTATAAAAAGTTGAAACTTAGTATAAACGAAAATTAAAAAGAAATCCAGTACACTTATTTGAAGAGTTATTTAAAAAATGGAAGCAAAGTTCTCTTATTCATGTATAAAAAATGAAAGTGAAAATTAAACGCTAGAAAGAGGAATAAAAATGTAAATTTCCAGTCGACAAAATATATGAAAATAAGAAACTTTAGCAAGCAATTCCGAATCTAAAGAATTAAGTTAAAACAAAAATCATACTTGACAGTGGTGGGAAATGACAAAAATGTTTATTTATATATTTTTTTTTTTTTTTGGCTGGTGAAGAAAGGAAGTAAATATAGCAAATTAACTCTTGCACTTTGTATTTTATTTCAACCAAAGAAAAGATTATAATTAATGATTTCTAATTAATAATTAACAAAACAACAGACATTTAAAGGTGTTCAATAAATCATTGTTAATTAATTTAATGTGGAATCATCAGAGCAAAACAAAATGGTAAGTAGAAGAAAAAATTATGAAAAAAGGACTTATATAATAATCTCTTTCAAAAGAAAATACTTCATAGCTTAATATGGTATGAAATCAATTTCTGTTCCTTTAATTTTCTTGATTTTTTTTTTAATTAATAATGATGGATATAAATGTTTAAAACTCATTCAGAAATGAAATTAAAGCCCAGTCTGACAACCATATAAAGGAACTGAATAAACAAGAAACTTTGTGTTGCCAATGATAACAGTTTAACTTTCAATTTATCATTTCTTCATAAAATAAGATTTTAAATGAACAAAGACAAAGGAATTTAATAAGTGGACCAAATTTTTTATAGTTTGAAACAACAACAACAACAACAACAGGTTACATTGATAGTTGGTGCTGAGCAAGAACAAAAGATTCAAGTATTTAATTATATTGTTTTTTTCTTATTGGAAACATCAAATGATGACATTTGTTAAAGATCAAAGATTCAGATTTAAATCAATAAGAGAATAAAAGTAAATGATAAAAAAAGATTTTGAGATTTAAAAAAAAATTTTTTTTTAGAGAAATTTGTTTCTTCATTATTCTTAATTTTTTAGTGGATTTAAAATGAATTTGTCAATTGAAATTTTAACATCATCATTATGTTTAGTGTGACAGTTATCAATATATATATATATATAAAGGATATACCAAGCCAAGTTCAAATTCTGGACAAAATATTTTGCAGCTCCCTTTGCACTAATGCTCTTAGGGAAGGTAAGAATCCATCTGTTCTTCCCCAGCTATGAGTAAATAAGGCAGACTGGGTTCTTTAACCTTAGTAAGGCAACCAGTCTATGAGATGGAAATATCTGAAATCAAACTAGTTTTAACTGTTTAAAAGTAGATCTTATGATGCATCTTGCCTATGGGGGAAGGGTTAGGTATATCCAACCATCATCATCATTCTCCACTATAGCATTAACAAGATTTAAAAAATGTTTTAAGTCATATAAAGAGGTATGTGGCATAACAATTATCCTTGTAAGAAATGGACATGGTGACCTGAGTTAAAATTTTCGATAAAACTTTTTGTCTTTCATTTTGCGCTTATGCCCTTGGGAAAGGCAGGAATCCATTTGTTCTTTCCCCTCCCAGCTATGGGCTAAATAGTAGGGGAGAGGAGAATCTCCATGTTGTGACTAATGTACTAGTTAAAACACCAGTCACACTTATGTTTGCTTATAGACCAATACCCTTGGGAAAGGCATGAACCACCTTATCCCTCCAGCTATGGGCTAAATAGTATCACTGCTGTTCTTTTACAGGGATGGCTTTAGCATTAAATAATCTACTGAAGGTTGATATGCCATTAAACCAAACCAAACCTCAATAGCAGGGCAGACTAGGCTCTTTAGTCTGGGTATGGTAACCAGTCAAGGAGAAAGAAAACTCTAAATTCAAACCAGCTTTACTTTGTTTAAAAAAATAACCTTGTGTCACATATTGCCTGTGGTGGAGAAGTTGGTAATGCAAGAAACATCATCCCTCATATATAAGTGAAGCATTTTTAAGAGTACAAGACATTCTTAAATATCAATTCTATTTTTTAAAATTATTTTTCCCAATAACAGGCCTTAATACAAGAAATTCCAAATTTATTGGAAATTAATTTAGTATAAAAAAATGCAACCAGTCTTGCATACTAGTAGTGAATGAAATTTAAATTCATTTGTGAATGAAATTTAAATGCATATATAACAACCTTTAAGGGATAGAGAAGATTTTTTTTTTCTTTTTAAATAACTCAGTTGTAAGGAAAAAAATCAAAGACAAAGATATATAAGACAATTAAATTGAATAAAACTTACATGTGAAAATGATATACATTTGTCAGCTATCTGTTTTAAGCAATATGTATAACACAAGCTGATCTCCTAACAGAATATTGAAAAGTTTTAGCCATTTACAAGTAGGCTTTCCTAAACATAAAAAGCTTTTTGCAAAGTAATCATGTTTTTTTTTTTGTAAAACTTATATTTTTTCTAAGGTTGTGGTTTTAAGAGTAACTCTAGAATTGTCACAAACACAAATACTACATTTTGATTTTAATCGGCAATTCATTTAGTCATTTATAATAGGAACTATGCTAATTAAAAGATGGATTATTTTACTTTTCACAAGAAAATCAGCCATAGATTAAAACCTTATTAAAAAGTATTAAAAAAAAAAAAAAAAAAAAAAGGATTAAAAAAAAAAAAAAAGGATTAAAGTTGGGTGGGGGTGATGAAAAAATAGAATAAAATAAATATTGATAGACAATCTTCAATTATGAAAATTGACATATAATGGTAAGTGGAAGCATAAGGAAAAGAGAGAAGATCCAATATTAGTTACGGGTGAAATGGAAAAAGTGATGTAAGAGAATTAAGCAATATAATTGTTGGTTGAGATGTGTAATTGACCAATCAGACAACACAGAGTTGTGAATGGACAGTTGGAAAGAGAAGTTCAGCATTTAAACAAGTGGGTAGCAACATGCTCTCATATCAATTTCAGGATATTTGGCTTAGTGCCTGGAATGTTTCTTCTTTTTGAACAAATGCATGTTCAAGATTTTTTTTTTTTTAATTATTAATTTATTTTTGTAAAAACAAATAAGACAGAGTAAATAACTCAAAACCACTTTAATAGCACAAATTGATGTTTAATAATTGTGTACGATAGGGTCAGTTATTTTTTTTCTTTATTATTTTTAATCTAAAGAGTTTTAATAGTGAGCAGTGTTATTCAGTAGTTAGGTAGCTGATAAAATTTTTGGAAAATGGTAAATAAGCAGCACAGCTGAGAGTAACAAGAGTAGATCATATTAAGCTTTTACAATTATTTAGACAAATTCTCACAAAAAGAACTTGGAGACTTAAGAACAAGAGAAACAGACAAATCAAACTTCTTTTAAAGTTGTCAAAAACTTTCAAATAAGACTTTACAGTTAAACAAACATCATATTTATCAAAAATAAAAGAAGTCATTTACATAGGCACTTTTGTCTATAATCTATATTGCTTTGACTAGGATCAAGGTGTTTTACTCTCTAGTATTCTGGTTTGAATATAGTAAAGCTTTTATTCTCCCAGCTGTGTTCTCATCCACAAACAAAATGATGTGTTTTGTCTTTGAGTAGGAAGAAAAAAAAAGTGAGTCAGATGATTTCACTAGGACTGGGCACTTTTTTTTTTTTTTGGTCTTTGCTCTCATAGATACATGGTGACTGAGTTTTTCACTTGACAAGTTAGCATGGGATTTGCCAAAAATAAAGTCCTTTACATAAGCATGTGTGCTTTGCCTAGGATCAAGGTATTATCCCTTGGTCTGATGATTGGTGAGCCACTGACAGTCACCTAGCATGGTTGACTGTGTCCCTACTATTTTCTCTTAAACCTACATATACTCTATCACCAATGTTGAGTACTTTATTCAGAAATATAGCAAACAACATTTTATAAATGATTAACATTCTTCAGTATTTATTGAAGATAATAAAATAGATACCAATAAAGTTGTCATTTACTAAGCTTGGCGAAAGCAAGGCTAGAAGTATGGGGCACTCAGTGAGAATCAAAGTAGCAATGGTCTACTAGCTTAGTAACTATTATAACATGTGAGGCATGTTAAGGAAACCCATTAAATTTGTTACAAAATAATTAAAATAAAATATTTAGAAAGGAAATAATTTCAGAGTGAATGCATCTGGCACCATCATAAATGGAAGTTTAAAGACTTTCTTGTTCCCAATTGACAAATCTATGTCAACGATAATCCTACATAATATAACAAAAAGATAGAAATATTCAGGAACCTATCAATCAATAAATGAATTTAATTGAGAGAGATGGACAGAAAAAAATAACTTCAGATGATAAAGAAATTCAAATTTTTAGTGAATTCGGATGAATTTGGAAATTGTGTTTTAATAAAATAACCCAAATTTTGAAAATGTCTCAATGAAACACAAGTCATTGTTTTAATAACTGATAATATTAAAGACAAATGTTAATCATATCTGCAGTCTGTGAATGAGAATCATGAAGTGAAGTCAAGAAATATCCATTTTTATTTTTATCACAGATGTAACTTGAGTAGAATGGCAGATCCCGTAATAAAGCAGTTGAATTGAGTGGAAATATTATCAAAGTGAATTTTTAGAAACCAACAAAAATTAGCTGAATTAGCTCTTCCATACCTTGGGATTGGTAACAGAATATAGATAATATGAAAACCAGATAAGATATTGCCATCATAATAATTTTTTTTAAAAAGCACTGGTCTTCATACTGGATTCCCTAAGAAGAAAATAGTCATGCCTTATATGTGAGAACTGGCTATCAGCAGTAACCTCTAAGATGCTTCTCACATGTCAAATCAGAATACTCTATTGAAGATCTTTAAGGACATGAATATTCAGTTAAAAATAAATAGAAAGGAGAAGATGAAACATGATTTAAGTGTCAATTAAATGTGTACACTTTGAGTCGAAACAATGTATCTTTCATATTAGGCTTCTTTATGAGAAATAGTGGTTGCTAACAAATGGTTAATCAATAATAACAATTGTAAAGCTTCAGTGGTCTGATATTTGTTGGGTTGACTTTACTGTTTTTACAGCCACTATTTAGTTGTCATCATTGCTGCCACAACAACAGCAGCAGCAGCTCTTAAGTCAATAAAGTTGTAAACAAATACAGCCTAACCTGACAAAACTTTTTTTCTTTTTTCTATTAGATGGCCTTCACTGCCTTTCTTACAGATTCAGTGTAGTCAATCATTAATGGATTTTAGTTATTACACTAGCCATAGTATTTTTTTTTTTAGGTGATAACTTTATTTAGAGATTTCTGGACAGATTTCATTAAATAAAAGTGAGAAATTTAAATACATTAGATAAATGAATAAATAAATAACACAAAAGAAACATTACTAGAAAATAGAAAAGTAATTGGGAAAAAAAAAAAAGAAAAAAAAAAAGAAGACTGGATTCATCTCTTAAATGTATTATTATTAATCAAAATATTACATTACTCCCACAATACCAATTCCTTCAGTTTCCATGATTAGAACAGCATGTCATCTACTACTACTACTACTACTACTACAACTTATCATCAGTCTAATATAGTATTGGTCTCTAATAAAATGTAAATAAATTTAAAAAAAAAAAAAAAAAAGTAGAAATGTGCAAACAATCAATTCATATTGTATCACAGAATTACAAAAACAGAGGCTTCTTATTTTCAACAAAGAAAATTTTATTCAACATCAAAATGTTAAACTTTGTATGACTAGTAAGTTAAGAAAGTTGGGTGACTGTAGTCGAGGGTAACCTCAAGACTTCCTTTTCAATAGCTACTATGAGGTGTAAGGGAAGGTGATACTTTTTACCCTGGATTGCTTCACTTTACCCTTGATCCATACTTTATAATGATTAGTGTTAAGCAAGGCAGCATCAAGTACTTTTATTTTGAGTCTTTGGTAGGACTCGACCTGGATTGAACCCTGGTCACCCGAGCCATTGGCAAACACTCTACCCACTAGGCCAATGGGCTGGTTAAAAATGTATCTTTTCTGCATAAAATTCAATGCATTAGCTTAAATGAACGTTAGAAAAGAGAAGCACTAATTAGATAATAATTTAATAACCTTTAAAAGCTTATAAATAGATATTTTAAGCTTTAGAAGAAAGAGAAATTTTAAAAAGATATGTGATTGTAAAATTCGTGTGTGTGTGTGTGTGTGTGTGTGTGTGTGTGTGTGTGTATGTATATAAAAATGTAATGAACAATCCAAACCTGATCAATACAGAAACCAATAAAATTTACAAGAAATTATTTATTTACAAAACAAACCTTTTGTTTTCATCAGGTTACTTTCTGTTTACAACCTTTGTGGGTTATTTAATGCCAAAGCCATACTTGTAGAAAAACAGTAGTGGTACTATTTAATCCATTGCTGAGAGGATAAAGGAGTTCATGCCTTTCCTGATGATATTAGTCTGAATGTGAACCTAATAGTGTGATTACTATGATGTTGCAGTTTAGCATGTTAGCCACTACACCATGGAGATATTCCAAAACTATAAAAGAGAAAGTGAAGAGCTAAAGAACAAATGATCATTTTCTTTAGATAAAAAAAAATGCTTAGTCTACTTGCATTAAAAAATATATATTATTACGAGTCCCCAGATGTGGCCCTCAAGGCCCATTCATGCAGTCGTCCACAGAACTTTCATAAATTTCTCTTTGTCTTTTAATGTTGACAGTGAAAAAGTACCATCACCACAGATAGAACTCATTGATCTTCAGTATTTAGAAGATTTGAAGTCCAAGTTTCTTTCTTACTACATCCTTCCATTTGGATGATTCCCTAACCTTATCACCCACACCCAGCAAATAGTAAGCATTTATGGCACTGTATATCACTGTAAATGGTTGTTCTCCAAAATGAACCATACCAAGAGTATGTGGTGTTTACAACTGTTAAATCTTCACTTGTCTGATGTGCTCCTTCTGTCAACCTCTTTATTTAATCCTGATATTACATCCTTTTTTGTGATTGTAGACAACATCAGATATCTCATAAATAAATTATGATGGTCATTTTTTGAATTTAGCTCCCCCACAACTTTTTAAGATCATAGCATCAGACTCTTTTGAATTAAACTTTGTGATCCACAGAATGAAAAGGTTGGGAAACCCTTGATATATACACTGTGTATTACATATCAATTCTCATATGGATTTTTACTCCTACCTCAATAATTTTTTTTCCTTTGAGGAAGTTAAAAAAATGAAAATAAAAACCAAGTCCTTTCAATGGCCCTATTGACTGATTTTAAATGGTATGTCAACCCTTCTAGGGCTATTTATGCCTACAGGTTAGAGAATCACTTTCACTGATCACTCATATTAACATTTTTTGTGTAGTTGTTTCCAAAGAGTTATTTTTTTTTGCGCAGTTTTATCAAATATGAATAATTTTTAAACAGATCTATTTGACCCATAGATGAGACACAAACAGGTACAATCACTTAATGTCAGAGTGGACCTGGAAATAATAGAAATGAAAAGGTGATTCCACACACCCTAGGGTTCCAGAACTGGAGCTTCACCATCAGATGCAGTTTAGTGTCATATGCAGGACACTCCTTATCCTATTACAGATATCTGTAGATTCATATAAAATGCAGTAAAGTAAGTTGGTGACCGTAGTCGAGGGTGACATGAAGGCCCCCTTTTTGATAGCTACTACATCAAAATGTAGGAGAGGGTGCTACTCCTTTCCGTAGATTGCTCCACTTTACCCTTGATCCATACCTTGCTGAGTGTTAAGCAAGGAGGCATCAAGTACCATTTTTTGAGTCTTTGGTATGACTCAACCTGGGATTGAACCCAGGGCTCCTGGGCCATTGGCGAACACTCTAACCATCATACCAATGTCTGGTATACAAAGTGCAGTTAGCATTTAATTCTAAAATAACAGTGATTATCAATACATAAGAAAACAAAGATATAAAAGAGAAAAGATAATTGAATTACATTTTTGTTCCTATACAAATAACTTACTGAAATGAAAATTGTCCATTGAAAATATTCAAAATGTATAATAAAAAAAAAAAAAAAAAAAAAAAAAAAAAAAAGATTTAGCAACCTGAAAACTTTTAATATCATTTTATAAGAACTGAGGTAAGGTTTATTGATTAACTTGTTATCCTATAACTGTACACAAACAAATGATTTTAAGTACAATTTAAAAAATGCAATGAAACATTATAAGTAGAATTGACTATAATCAGACATTTATAAACGAATCAAATTTCTGAATTAAATACCCCAGAAATTGATATGGTGTTAAATAAACCAAACTAAATTTTATTAGGTTATTTAGAAAATAATGACCAATTTTATTAGACATTTAAATGTAAAATTGGCCATAATTTTCTAAACAATCTTACAGATATCAATTCAAATTTCTTTTCTTCTTATAAGAAAGAAAAGACTAACTTTTATATCTACTCTTCTTCTCTTCCCCACTTTGACATTTAGGTGATTGAGTGTGGGGTATCTTGGCAATCAGGTGGACAACTTAAAAATCACAAGCATGAAATAACAACTCTTTTTAATGGGTCTTTTAACACCACCAACAGAAATTAAGAATGGTGCAAGGAGAATGGTCCAGCTGATAAATTGTCTGTTAAAATGTGAGGAAATATGAAAGCCAAGAAAGACTGTTGGAAAGTTCAGCTCAGCGAGGGATAATAAAGCCATTTTCTTCCCTTGTAGCATCTCAAGCCATGTATAAACATGGCGTGTGCTACAAATAAGACAAGGACCTCATTAGAAAGAGGGGACCAGGGAATAATCATCTTTGCCTTCACTTTCATATTTTGGTCACCTCATTCAATCAGGCAGTAATAGTCAAAACCAATTACCTGATAAGGATGAATAAACATCACAGAAAATAAAGTGTTCAAACAAAAACGAACAAAAAAATATTATAAAGAGAATCCAAAGTTCAATTTTCCTTAATCGCGAATCTATAAATAAGTACACGTTTTGCATGAATCCAAGTTTGGTAAATGCAGGTTAGCTTATCTTGAGCAATATTCAAAGTATATGAAAAGTATTCAAGAAAGAAAGTCATTAGATTTCTTACACAAGAATTTCTAAGTAGCAGTCAAGGGTCTTCAATTAATTAACTGCATAATTAAATTAATATGCTCAAAGAACAGACTTTTCCCAACACACCAATTATATCAAAGATTGTACACAAGTAATAAGTCCATAATTATGAAGAATTCTATTTCCATGTTGGTCTCTTTTTTTGGGGGTGGGGAGTGGGGACTTAATAAGTGTTTTGTGCAACTGGTTTGATTTTTCTTCCTTGTTTGCTTTTGATATATCATCAAAAACTCAAGTCATTTTTGTAAACAAGTTTCTTTCAGTCAGGAAAATTATCTACACTTGATATTTTAAAAGCTAGGTTGAAATTAAGTTAAGTAAAAGGTTTTATTAAAAGTAAAACAAACCAAGAAAATGTTCTAAGTCATTTGATATTGTAGATTTATGATTGATTTTAACAGTAAGTCAACTGTTTAAGGTTATTTTATGTCTATAGGTTAGGGAATTGCATTTATTTTACATAAGATCCTATTGAACATGAGTAATTATTAAATAGATTTATTTGATCCATAGATGGGACTCTAACATACAAGTCCAGGTCAGAGTGGACCTGGGCATAATGGCAATAAAAGGATTCTCCACACTCTCTAGATTTCCAGAACCAGAGCCTCATCATCAGATGCAGTTTAGTGTCCTACTCAGAATGTCCCCTCCATTTTTTTTCGGAGATGGAGAAGGAGGGTAAATAAACTGACTACTGAATGCACAGAACAAGGAAGAATTGCCCAAGAGATATTATATATATATATATATATATATATATTAGTGGAATGAACAAATTGTTATTAAAACTTTTTTCTTGAATCAGAAAAATGCTCAAATACTTACCAGTAGATCAGGATAACACTTAAAATAATGTACTTTAATTTGAATAAAAAAAAAAAAAAAGAAAAAAGAAAAATAATATCACCCCCCCAGATTTTTTTAGGTATTTAATATATATAAATTGGTTTTGTTATAACAATTACGTTTGTATTTCATACACTTGATGTAACAATTACACACACAAGGTCAATTTCAAGTGGAGTTTAACAGGTTTGAATTGAGAGTTTTCATTCTCCTAGACCAGTTGTTATTTCAAGATTAAAGAACCCAGTTTACTCCACTAATTACCAATAGAGGGAGATTAGTTGTATTCACATCTTTCCCTCGGGTATTAGGGCTATGTGATATGTAAAGAACCTTGTACGGGATTTGAACTCAGGTTGTCAAGCCCATTTGTTACAATGGAAATCATTACACCACAAGTGTGTGTGTGTGTATTTACACACACACACACACACACACACACACACATAATAAATCATAAGAATTAAAGATAATGGTCAATTTTACATTTAAATTTGTAATAATATCAGTCATTATTTTCTTAATAACCTAATAGGTTTTGGTTTAGTTTATTTAACAGCATATAAACTCTTTCTGGGTTATTTAATGCTGAAATTTGATTAATTTGTAAATGTTTGATTGGAATAATAACTATTTTCAATATTCAATTACATTTTTTAATTGCACTTATCTATGTATAATAATTTGTTTGCACATAGTAATATAGTATCAGGTATTCCTTTCAAATACAAATAATTTTCCAACAGATCTATTTGACCCAGAGATAGTATCTGAACAGATACTACCACTCTAGGTCAGAGTGGACCTGAGAGTAATGTCAGTGAATGGTACTCCATATTCCATAGAGCTCCAAAACTGAAGTCTCAAGATGCAGTTTTTTTTTAATAATATCCATAATGCTTCTTTTTTGAGAGGAAGAGAGTTTTATCCTTCTGCAGGGGATCCAGTGGGTGAATCTTAAATTTTGCCAATCCTATAGGACACAACCTAATAAAATCAATAAAATGATATTGATAGCTAATAGTGCTCTAAAAAGCCCAGAAGCTAGTTTTTTGTGGGTTTAACCATCAAAAATGACAAAATTGATTTCTCAAATGTAGGAAAAGACAAAAGAGTAACTGACTAACCTTCCAGAAAAAAGAAAACCAAACAAAATAAATAAAAATATTACATAAGATATATTACAAATATAATAGTTTATTTAAAAACAAAATGTAGGAAAATTAATCAACTTAGAGATAATAAAATCTTTTAAATAAAAAGAAACAATTTCACCAAATGAATAACTTAGAATTGACTGCTAAGTTTGTAAATCTTAACAAATTAAGGATACGAGAAATACGACAGTATAAACAATCCAGTATATATTTCTTCTGGAGGAATTTAAATATTTTTTATTGGTTTAAGGTGAGAACATAAGCAAGATTATGCTGATAGAGCTGCCAAGAATTTGAAGATTAGTTAGAATGGATAAGCTCATTTGGAAGGAATCTCTGATGCAAGAAGCAATATACTTCATCCAAGGTAGGTTCCAAGACCATTCCACTCTTCATCAACAAATATGCAGGAATATTTTGAGAATACTAGATATAGCTAAAAGACATTCTACTAGGGGAACAGAAGCCTTATTCTAAAAACAATTAAAATCTAAAATAAATAGATAATTTAAAATTATTTTTTAATAATAAAAAAGATTTTTTTTATTTTACTAGTAAGAAAAAGGCAGAAATTTTTAGTATAAAAAAATCCATCAAAATATATAATTGGCCCTTTATAAAGTTAATTTAGCTTAATCAACAGTAAAACCAATCATTATGCTCTCTCTATTGATAAGAATTTTTTAAAAAATGTGGATGATTGTGGAATCATCTTTTTTTGGGGGTGGGGTGGGGGGTGGGGGGGTGAAACTTGGTTTGGTTTATTTGTTTAATGACATATCAATATCTCATGGGTTATTCAAAGCTGAAATTTGATTAATTTGTAAATGTTTGACTGTAATCATAACTATATTTTCAGTGTTTTGTTTCATAAAAAAAAAAAAAAAAAAAAAAAAAAAAAAAAATCAACAAAAAACCATCCTATTTGTCTAGAATCATTTGTTTGCATATAGTTAAATGTTTTAAGTATTCCTATTTAATGTTAATAATTATGTTGTTTTACAGCATAGCAACTCTTTTCAGGTCATTTAATGCCAAATTAAATTTTAAACAATTCAGTTTAGTATAACTATAGTTTTATAAACAGGTGTCAAAACAGTTCTATTTCAAACAATTCAGTTAAGCATAAGTACACAGTTTACTTCTATTTGACCCATAGGTAGGACTATCAAGTGTAACCACTGCAGACCAGAATGGACCTGGGAGCAATGGCAATGAAGGGGTACTCTGCATTCTCCAAAGCTTAGCATTACTGGAACCTCACCATCAGATTGTTTAGTGTCATTTCCAGGACACCAGTTGGGGATGGGGGGTTACCCCTCTGCAAAGAAGCGGTTGGTGTATTCTGCAACCCCAGTTGACTGAGCAAGTTAATATTTATATCCAATAATAAGAATTTGTTTGTGCCCAGTTATTTGGTATCAAGTATTCCTTTCTAATACTAATAATTTTTCTAATAGATCTATTTGACCTTAACATATACTACCACTCTGTGGCAGAGGGAACCTGGGAACAATGGCAACAAATGGATGCACCACACTCCCTAGAACTCCAGAAATCAAAACTCACCATAGGATGCAGTTTAGTGTCATTCCCAGGGGAGGGAGGGGTCTTACTCCCTCTGCAGTAGATGTAGTTGATATATTCTAAGCCTCACTGACAGGGTAGTAAAACCTGAGAAAAAACAATGATTGGAAAATTTTTTCTTCTTTTAACCCCCACAATGATCCTACAGAGAATCTTTTACCCTGACTAACAAGAAATATATGACTTTAGCAGCAACCTAACAGTAAACATGAAATGAATAAAAATAATTGACTTGTGAATGCAGGAAACTTTTTTTTTTATTTTTTAATTTGAGCTGTGAGGACATTTTAATTGATCAATATTTTTATATTTTCATCAATTACATCTTTCTTAAAAATAAGATGTTATTTACTCTTTTGAAATATATCTTATCTTCACTCATATGTACTTGGTTGTTATTATAATAACCTTTCTTCAAGTGTTGGTAATCTTTTGGGGAATTTTTAACTTAGCCCATCTAGTTGGAATGAATAAGAACATCTTTAGTTTATTCCACAGTGAGCAAAGTTGTTCACATAGAATGGAGACTTACCTGTTAGCAAGATTGATTATATCTACAAAAAAAAATCTGTTCAACAAGTGACATGCTAAGTCCTGAGAGTTGATTAGAGGCATCAATGGAATATCATCTTTGTGAATTTGTGGAGAAACTATAAACATGTGGAAGCTTATAATATTGTGTCAACTGTTGGTAATCATTCAACATGAAATAGGATCTGAGCTTTCTCATTTTTCAGGGTCAGTTTCTTTTTTACTTTGTGGTAGCTAACAAACCCAACTAAGTTTACCAATTTGCCTGTGTCTTAGGGATTTTCAAGGCTACCTTTTCAGTTAGGCCTATCATATCTAAATCTGAAACTTGAAACCTTTTTAGCACTGTTTCCTTTGAGGTATTTAACTAGCATTTGCTGATAGTGACAACTTCTTTCACAGCTTGGTGGTGGATAATGCTAATTTCATACTGAAATCATTTAAAATATTTAGTTTTTGTATTTGGTATGTCTTGACCCTTTCAAATTCTTGCTTTAAAGACTTATACAGATTGTATTGGATTTTATTTCTAAGTTCCATGTTATTTGATATAGGAATGATTTTTTTTTCCCAGTTGGAGAGTTCACCCCACAACTGGTGTTTCGCCCAATAGTGGATTTTCTCCCTAATGTTCAGCTCTAATAACCTCTTTAGTCGACATAGCATAGAAATGAATACCATATGGGAGCCACTAATTAAGAATGAAAGAACAAGAGTTTTAAAACATAAAAATTCTACCACCTAATTCGGTTCAATTGAAAAGGCAAAGTGACATTAGGTTTAAGGCTCCCAAGTTACCACTATTGAATGACCTAGTGATTAAAGTGCATCTAATTAATAGATGGTCATGAGTTCAATCCCTGGGTTAGTCAAGGCATGAAAAAGTTATGAGACAAGCAACATCTCAAGGAAGAATTAATTCATGCAAGATATGTACCTTGGAAATTGAACAATTTACCACCATGGATTAAATAAAGGGTTTGATCTGAAATTCCCAGAAAGTTATCAACCATGACAGGAGCCTTAAGCCAGAGAGTACAATGGCCAAAATGTTATAACAATAATAACAACAACAACCAAGATTTCTGATGATATGCTAAACACTAACAATGGAAAACATACAAATACTGAAAAATTGAAAATAGGAAAAGACTTTTTTTTAAAAAAAAAAAACTAATGATAATAAAAGAATAGTTATTAATTAAAAAAAAATTAAAAAAAAGAAACTAGTATTGCTGATTTTTTTTTTTTTTAATCAAAGAAATGGGTATCTAAAATTTACAAATTGTAAAAAATATTTTTAGATAGTTCTGCACTCCTCATTAAGTTTTTTAATGACATTTAAGATTTAATGTAGAGACATGAATTTTTATATTTTGACAAAAAACCAAAAATTAAAAAAAAAAAAAAAAAATCCTTTATATTCTCACTATATTTTAGATTAGGAGGCAGATTTAGCAAAAGAGAAAATAAAATCAGCAAACAGAATATGAAGCTTTTTACAATTCATTTCATGCTAATGTCCTGATCAAAGACATAAATATGACTGTTCTCCTCCCTGCAATGGATAGATAGTAGGATAGAGTGGGTTCTTTAGCCTTGGCAAGGCAACCAGTCCAGCAGAGGGAAAACTTTGAATTCAAATCAGCTTTACTCCATTTAAAAATTAACCTCATATCCCATCCAGCTCAAGGCAGAGGGGTTGCATAAACACTATATTCCAAATTATTTCAAAATCTACATAAAATTTATGCATAACTACAAAATAGAATTTTAAAGATAGCAAAAGGCATATTCTAACAGACTCAAATGTTAGTAAACAAAATTTAAAAAAAAAAAAAGAATATGTTATTTTATATATTAAGTCAGGATTGGTGAAAAGAATTGGGGGAAAAAAAAAAGAAAAGTAAAGAAACTAGAATGAACAAGCAGAGTAACATTTTGGTGAAGATAAACTAGAAAGAACAAGCTAAACCTGGTGGCCAGGTGAGGCGAAATAAACTATTAAAAAATATGGTGGAGAAGTGTGTGTGTGTGTGTGTGGGGGGGAAAGAAACAAAGGTCTCAACCACCTGATTGTTATGTGTAATCATAGCAATTCTTCAATCCCCACCCCCCAATGAATGGTTAGGTATTGGTGTGGATGATGAAAAAGAGAGAGTAAGGGTCATATATATGAAGTTAGTAAGTTTCAGTTACACAAAGGGGCAGCTGATTTGAATTGGTTTGCCTCCCACCCCACAAAAAATAAATGAATTAAATAAAAAATAAATAAATAAATAAAAGATACAGGCTTGAGAATTTAGTGTTAGATCTTTTCATGGATCACTGCCCACAGGTAACTTTAGATATTTTATGGCAGTCAAAGCTCAGGGAGTGATTTCATCTTTCCAAATCTGTTACTATTGCCACCACAGACTTTAGAGAGTGGAGAGAAGGGTGGGGGTGGAGAGAATGCAACAATCAATTGTATGCTTAGGATGATTATTCCTTTAGTTAATATCCTTCTTCTTTAGAGGTCCCCAAGTACCTTTTATAACCTATACTTGCTTGGCTGTTTTACAGGAAATTTTAATAGGACAAGAAAGTAAAAGTTGGAGAAAATTTCAGATATATCAATGGCTTTATGCACATGAATATACAAACTTGCTCTTAAGAAATATTCGTTGTTTAATTTTTTTCTTTTTTTCTAAGATTAGATTAAGAGAGGATTTTAGATTTGTCACTGCAGTTTGATTTGAATTTCTTACAATTTAGCAATGTAAATGTATTTCTATAATTTTCAATAATTATTGGATTTTTACTATTTTCTATAATTTCATTTTTTTTTTTTTTTTATAATTACAGAAATTTCACTATTTCTATAATTATTGCAATTTCAATATTATTTTCAATATAATTTCTGTAATTAATGGAATCTTACTATTCTAAATATATTTCTATAATTATTGAATTATTATTAGTTACACAACTTTATAAACTTGACTTTTTAATTTTATTACATTCCTTGAAAGCTAAGTTCTACCCAACTATCATTTAAATCACTTTTCAAATGTTTATGGACATGATATATACCATGAGTTTTAATATTGACTAGACAACCTGAGAACTCATTGGATTTCTGTTGTAACAAGTCCATGACAATACTAAAAAAGAATGAAAGATTTTAATGAGGATTCCATAATTTCCCCAAGAATTTGGACAATGAAAGAAAAAAAAAAAAAGTTCAACAAAAATGCAACCTCACCACCCAAAATCATTGAGTTGCAAATAGGACAGAAAAACGCTTTATTATACATTAGAGTATTTTAAGTGTATTGCTCTTCAAAGAATCCCATTATGATGTACCATCTTTGCTGTATTAGATATACATTACTCACAGTTTTAGTATATATATATATATATATATATATATATATATATATATATATATAGGTAGGTGATATATTAATACAGATGCATCTTATTTAGTTTAATGGTTAGTTTGTTTCAAAGACTATTCCTAGTGAGTTTGATCCTCACCAAGTCCTGACACTTGTAGTTTTGCATTAAAACTAAGCTATGTTTAGTAAATAACTATTGGGTGTCTCATGTGATGTTCTAGTTTGACCAGACCTATTAGTATGTTCGATTCTCACTGGGTGCCCTATAAATTTGGGGCCTTGTGCCAAAACTAAACCAAGTTTAGTAAATGAATTTAGACACTTTGTTGTGATGTAATAGTTAGCAAGTTAATTTTACAGAACAATTATTTTGAGTGATGAGTTTGATTCTTAGTAGGTGCCACACATTAGTAGCCTCGTGCCAAATATAAGCCACATTTAGTAAATAGGTATTAAGATATTACAATGGCATCAAGTTTTGATATTTTTAGTCTTTCAGTTAATGAATAATTTGATGTGCCTGAATTCAGTTTCCATGTAAAAAGAAAAGAATCTGGAGGGGGGGGGGAATAAAAAAACATAGTAATACAATATGTACAACACTTAGCTCTATTATATATTCTTTTATTTAAACTAAAGAAGTCTTCTCCAATAAACTAACACAACATTTAATGAAACAAGGGGCACCAAGTTAGATTCAAACTGATATGAGCAGTAATTTGTGGTTAAAGTTTTACTCAAAGAGCTCACATATCAAATTTAGCACCATTCTGGTCATTTGAAACCCCTATAAGTTTCCCTAACATACACACAAAAATCAGTTTGGATTAACATATTTATAAAAATTATTTCCTAATGGTTTTATATATATATATATATATATATATATATATATATATATATATATATATATATATATATTTTCATAACCATACACAAAAAAGTTATAAAATTTGTTATATTTATAAATAAAGAGTGCTAGAGTGTTTAATATCAGTGATAGAGCATATATAGATCTAAGTTAGGATAGTCTAGACAGAGTCATTTGTACTTGGTGGCTGATACTCTCTTGCCTATGTGATCATCAGACCATTGGGTTTCCTATGTGGTGGGTATTCCTTTATCCATATGCTATTCAAACTTAGATGTCCATATGTTCAATCATCAATACTGAACACTCTATCTCACTGTATATACAAAAAAGATACCACGACATGGAAATCACTTGGTATGATGTTCAAAGAGGTAAGAAACTAACAGTCACCAAGCACCACTGATCGTGTCTACATAAGTTTTTACTAATTACATTGATGTTAGCTTATTTGTTAAGTGACACTCCTAAATATACAAACTTTAACCTCAATGGTTACAGGTGTTATCAAGCTATCATATTGTACATTCAAATTTAATCAATATTTTATTCACAAATGCTTAAAAATTTAGTAATCAATTGATTAAAAATACAGAGATTTAACAAAAGGTCATGAGAAAATGTAATACATTCCATTTTTTTTTTTTTTTTACAAAAAACAAACAAACTGTTCTTATATATTTACTTCTTGTGAGGGGGGAAAAAGGACACGAACATTGAGCAATGGTTAGCAAGCAAATCAGGTTGATCATGACTATTTCAGTGAATTTGAGTCTCACTGAATGCCCTACACTCATGATTTTTTAAAGTTTTATGAAGCTACACATTGTAAATGACTCTAAGGACTTCTACAAGCTTTCAGAGGTACCTTGTATGGTTATTGAGTTAAATACTTATTGAGTGACACATACTACAGGCCTTGTGCCAAATTAAGATAAATGACAACAGGCTTTCATGACTGACCTGTTTCTACTTTGGTTTCATTATATATATCTCCCTGGATTGCTCCACTTATCCTTGATATATGCCTTATAATGCTGAGTGTTAAAGCAAGGAGGTATCAAGTACTATTTTTTAAGTCTCTGGTATGACTTAACTTGGGATTGAACCTAGGTCTCCCAGACCATTAGCGAACATTCGAACCATTATGTCAATGGGCTGATCCATATATAAATGTAGTTTGCTATAATTTATAAATAAAGTGCTACATGTCAGTGATAGAGCATATATATCTAAGTTAGCATAGACATAGCATCAGTAGTGATAAATGAATCAGTTTCTCGCCTATGCAGTCATCAGACAAAGATTATATATATATATATATAAATTTTTTTTATATATATCTAATCATAGCCCAGCAAAAACAGCACATTAATTGCAAATCTTTATTAGAGCAATACACTTAAAATGTTCTTAGAGAATAAACTTCCAATCTAATTTGCAACTGATTAGTTGGTTGTTTTTTTTTTATGGAGTATCAACCCTTTTCGGGTCATTTAATGCTGAATTGAATTTCAAACTATTCAGTTGAGTAAAAGTATAGTTTTTTGTTTACAAACAGTTAAATGTCAAAACATTTCTATTTCAAACAGTTCAGTTTAGCCTAAGTATGCATTTTCAATATCAAAAACAGTTCTATTTCAAACAATTCAGTTTAGCATAAGTACACAGTTTAGTTCTATTTAATCCATAGATCAGTTGCTATCACTCCAAGCCAGAGTGGACCTGGGAGCAATGGTGATGAAGGGGTACTCTGCATTTCCCAAAGCTCCAGCATTACTGGAAACTCACCATCAGATTGTTTAGTGTCATATACAGGACACTCGTAGGTGATGGGGTGTCTTACCCCTCTGCAGAGATGTAGTCAGTGTATTCTACAGCACCCCACCCTGCAGCCAACTGGGCAAAATTTGCAACTGAATTGTTATTTCCTGAGGTCATTCTTGCTCAACATTATTTTTTTAACCATTCAAAGGATAACTATAAAATACTAATCAGAATCTTTCATTTAGTCATAAATAGAAGCATTAATATCATTATGATCAATCTGTGAACCTATGGGTAACAGTTGTCCATCTAGTTCTACATTGAATATATCTGTACAGGAAAATGAAAGGTTATTTCTATTTTCTAGCATGTAATTTTCTTTAAAAACTAAATTAGAATCAAACAATTCATATATAGTCATATTCTTAAGATGTTAAAACATGTTAAGTGGATGAATTAGAACTTTAGAGTATAAGAAATATGTTCATTTAAAAAAAAAAATTAAAAAGACTTTTTAGATATATATTTTTCAAATATATATCTTCTTAACTGATGTGATAAAGATATCAATTAATAAGGTTAATAAATCTATAATCCCATTAAGATCCTGACAATTGTTGGCAATCAAAAGATTTTGGAACAACTTACAATCACAAATGAGGTATAAAAAATTTCCTCACTATTCAATTTAAAAATTAAATAAATAAAATAAATAAATAAAGCAATTACTGAAAGTTGAGTATAAAAATATTCAGTATCATAAATAGACTAGTATCTTGCACCAGTTCATTGCAAAAGGCCAAAATATCAGCTTTGCAAATGTCTGGGTTTCTACTCCTCAGTTTTTCTCTAATACAGATATTAGTTTTGAGATATACACTTCTTTACATCATTTTCCAGAAGAAAAAAAATGAAGAAAGAAAAAAAATATCAAAATGAAAAGTCAATAAGTTTAGCTATGAGCAGAAATATATTAATTGATGTTTCTATCTAAAGTCTATAGTCTGGTGGTGGTAGCCATCTTAGAATAGATCACATGACAATGGTGGACAGAGAGGAGTAGGGGAAGGAGACAATAGCTTTCTCCACCCTATCCCTCTTTTTTTTTTTTCTCCATCCCTACACACAGGGCATGGCGGCTAAAATGGCATCCAATTCACTCAGTAAACTACTCAAGAAAACAGAAAGATAAATTTAGAAGGATGTGATCAGAATTTCCAATAATCCACCTCCCACCCCCCAACAAAGTAGGGGGGCGCATATTGAGCATTCAAGAACTTTTTGGCAGGTGTTTAAGCCAGAGTATCATGTGCTTAGAGAGAAGGAAAAAAAAAAAAAAAAAAAATCCAGACATCATATATGGAATTTGTTCAAAGCTATGTATTTAGAAAAACACTGAAGAGACGAGTTCTCTTGTTTTTTCCTCTCAAACAAACAAAATATAAAGAGAGAAAAATGACAGGACACATGACTAAAAATTAGTATGATATACAGAAGAAAAAAAAAGTTAGTAAGGATTTTTAAAGATTTAATTTTAAAAGAAGAGGTAAGAAATGCAAAACTAATAATTTACAAAAAATTCTATTAAACTCAAATTTTAAAAATAAAAATGATTATTTTCTTAAGACACCGTAAAAATTATACTATGACTGAAATTCTTGTGTGTGAATGTATATATGTACACACACACACACACACAGAGTAAGAATTTAGTCACATTATTGCTAGCTAAAGTAACACACAACACACTGCAACAAGTAAAAACACATAGAAATTTTATAAAAGCAATATATATATATATATATATATATATATATATATATATATATATATATATACACTTAAAATGCTCCAAGAGAATAAACAATTACCAGTCCAATTTGCAATTGAATGATAATTTTATTGGGTCTGTGTTCATCTTGAATTAATTTTTGCATAATTCAAATTGTCGATATAAAAGATGTAACAATGAAATGCTCATTAGAATCCTTCACTACTCCCAAAATAGATGCATTAATATCATAATGGATTGTGGTTACAAAAGGAACCCAACAGGTTCACAAATTGGAGAGTTACTTACAAGTTTCTAAAAAATTCTTTGAATTGATGTAAAATCTAATAAATGATA
>CAUZXS010002648.1:0-34779 GCA_963585895.1 Sepioteuthis lessoniana
AAGGGGAATTTTTTGACTGAGAAAGGACTTATTATAAGTTCAAGGATCATCCAATGAATAAGGGGAATTTTTTCACTGAGACAGGACATTACAGGTACAAGGATCATCCAATAAATAAGGGGAATTTTTTCACTGAGAAAGGACTTATTACAGGTACAAGGATCATCCAATAAATAAGGGGAATTTTTGCACTGAGAAAGGACTTATTATAGGTACAAGGATCATCCAATAAATAAGGGGAATTTTTTTGACTGAGAAAGAACCTATTGTAGGTATGAGGATCATCCAATAAATAAGGGGAATTTTTTTGACTGAGAAAGGACTTATTGTAGCAGAAAGAACTTAGTATTTTTGTTTGGCGTGTAAATTAATTTAACCGTTATAGTCGTCACATATTTTCACCCAATGAGGATGACTTATCCTATTCAGCCCAGACCATTTTCCCAGGCAACAAAAAAATGGAGAAAGCCTGCCAAACTATCTCTTCCTCAAACCTTTCGAGCAGGACAAACGCACTTTCAGTCCGCTCTCTTCATAGCAGCAGAATCACAGCACCATGAGAAAAGCCATCTAATTTATGGACCTTTGAGTCTACCCTCTTAGACCAAGGGTCCCCAGTTGAACATGAATTAGATGTATTTAATCTGCCACTTACAGCAACACCTTTATGTCATCTCTCACTTTTGCTATATCTACAGCGATGCGTAATTCCGCTCAGACATTCATCTACTTCATTCCAGGACAACCTTTTCTGGAGACCTTCATGCCTCTCCAACAGCAAGCAAGACCACATACATATAGGTGACTACTACATTCCTGTCCTTAAACAGCAAACACGACTTTTGCTACACCTACAGCGAAGTGTATCCCACTCAGAAAACTAGCCACTTCAATTCTGCTTATCTATTTTGGAGACCTTTATTCCTCACTCCAAAATCTACAGGACTACCAACTACTGGAAACACACCAAATGCCTGCTTAACCCTTTTATACCTGATTTCCTTCTCACTACAACGACCAGCACAAAAGGCTTCCTTCCAACTCACACTTCATTAAACTTCTAATTAAAAACCTTACGGCATCTTCGTTCTTTTCCTTCTAATATAACGAGGAGGTAACATAACCTCCAACCGTTATACTTATTATAAATACAAGGATCATCCAATAAATAAGATGAATCTTTCTGACTGAGAAAAGACCTATTATAAATACAAGGATCATCCAATAAATAAGGGGGATTTTTTTACTTTACTTATTGAATGAACCATATATATATATATATATATATATATATATATATATATATATATATATATATATATATATATATATAAGGAGCCTTCAATAAGTTTCCAGACTTTTTTGTACAGGTATTTAAAATTGTTGTAGACTCTTGAAAATTCACTATGTTATTGCTATACATCTTATGAAATGACTAACCAATTTTTAAGATTTCAGGTTCAAATGAACAGCTACAGCAGCAATTGGAATACACCCTATTAAAGCCTGATTGTCACAGCTGGTGAATTTCAAAAATGCAATCTGGACACGTGGAAACTTTAGAAGACGATATGCAATAAAATTGTGTTTTAAACTTGGAAAAAATGCCACAGAAACGTATGGAGTGCTTCAGACTACTTTTGGACCATCTTGCATGAATCAAGCATCAATTTTTGAGTGGCATAAGAGATTCAAGGAAGGCAGGAAGTCTGTGAGGGATTATGAGAGGTGTGGGAGGAGTAAGGAAGTCAATACACAACAGCTGATTGGCCAAAGGGTTAGGATTAGGGTTAGGATTACTATGTTTAGGATTGCAGGTAGATTCCGGAAGAGATTCTGTCGGAAGAGGCCAGCACTCTTCAAATCGGGTCAGTGGCATTTCCACCAGGACAATGCACCAGTCCACAACTCCATTCTTGTCATAGACTATTTGACCAAGATGGGCATCAAGACAGCTCCTCACCCTCCCTATAGTCCAGACCTTGCTCCCTGTGACTTTTGGTTATTCCTTAAGCTCAAGGGAAAACTTAGAGGCTGTCGTTATGAGACAATTGAGGATATAAAAGAGGCTGTGACGAAGGTTATTGACATGCTCACACAAGAGGACTTCCATGGGGCCTTCCAGAAGTTGTTGGAACAGTACAAAGGCATTGCAGCCGGAGGAGATTACTTCGAAGGGGACTAGAGTTTCAATAAAAGTGCCCATACAAAAAACGTATGGAAACTTATTGGAGGCACCTTGTATGTACTTCTGGGCATAGAGGTCAGTGAAAAAGGTCATGCTGACAGTTCTGAAACATGAAAGGACCGATGACCATTGTTTTCCTTGAAAAATATGCAACTAAAAACAAAGCTTCCTATTGCCAACTCCTAAGGCAAAATTCACCTTATTTATTGAATTCCATCATATATATATATATATATATATATATATATATACCCACTAGGCCAATGAGCTGGTACTTCCATGGCATTAAATATATAAGTCTAATATATATATATATATATATGTATATATATATAGTGTTTGCCAATGGTCCAGGAGACCTGAGTTCAATCCCAGATTGCAACATACCAAAGACTTTAAAAATGGTACTTGATACCTCTCTGCTTAACACTCAGCAATATAAGGTATGTATCAAGGGTCAAGTAGAGCATCCAGGGATAGGAGTTGTGCCTTCCCTTATGCCTCAGTGTTGTAGCTATCAAAAAGGGAACCTTCTGGTCACTCTCGATTAAGGTCGCCAACTTACTTACTATATATATATATATATATATATATGCCTCCAGGCCTAGCAGTCAGTAAAAAAGGTCAAGCTGACAGTCTTCTGGGATATGAGTGGACCCATGATTAGTCATTTCCTTGAAAAAGGTGCAACTGTAAACAGTGTTTTCTATTGTCAACTCCTTGAGCAAAATTCCCCTTATTTATTGAATAAAATTTTTATATATATATGAAGTATGATATAGTTTAAAGCAACAAATGCTGATTCATTGATCCAACAGCCAACTTTTTCATGTTATAAACAGCCAACTTTTCTTGTTATACAAATTTTCAAAGTTTTTATATTTTTTACACTTTTTACACATCCATCATTAATTTAACATCACTAATATAATTCCTCATAGCCCTGATGATGGTTCAGTAGAACCGAAACGCTATAGTGTCGACTTTGTTTCTCAATAAATCTCTGCTACTTGGATTACCTTGTTATCAATTTTTCTTGTCGGATTACAATCCATTATTTTTTACCACTCTTATCTTATCTACATTCTTTCAGTGTAGAATATTTATAAATGCCTGTATATATGAGCATTTTGTGTCATTATTAGAAATTTATGTTACTCATAATAATAATAATTATTTATTTTAATTATGTATATTAATGAACTTATCAATTATCTATGCATATATGAGAATCAGATATTTTCTGCAATTAAAATAATTTTTGTTATAAACCAATTCCAAACAATTCAGAGTTTACATTTATGGAAAAAATTATGAAAATTAAAAACTCCCCTCATCTATTGAATGTGCCTCATATATATATCTATTGAATGACCTTCATATACATATATATATATATATATATATATATATATATATATATATATATATATATATATTATAACAGTGTTGGTTGTCACTAAATCACTATGTTGGTTTGCAGCAAACCAAGTGCAATATAATAAATATAATATGGAGAGTGCTCAATATCTAGGATAGAGCTATCATATGATAATAATAAATAAATATATATTAGATTTTATATATTTAATGCCATGGAAGTTTGTCTGCGACCCCTGGGTTTCATGAAGTTTTTACAAAACAACAATCATCAGGCAGATAACAAAATGAAATGAATTGAAAATCGAAAAATACAGTCAAAAAACCGTTGGGATTGTGTCAGAATCTTATCTTAATTATAATTTAGATATGCATTAAAAAGAATATGCATATATATGTATACCTATATATATATATATATATATATATATATATATATATCTTACTTTAAAAAATTTCAAATAGGTAATGGATAAATATACTAGCCTGTTACTCCTGGTTTTTACAACAGTATTATTCTTTTTTTATCTCTTACTAATAAACAGATTTCCTGCTTGAAATTTTTCATTAAAATGTATTTTAAAATTTTGGTTTTGAGATTTATTTTAAAATTTAGCACTTCTATTTTATACATACTGATAGATAGATAGATAGATAGATAGATACAATCACTTTTATATTCTATTTACTGTACTCACTGTTATAAGTTTTATTTTTTATTTGGATACAAAATTTTACAAAGAAATTTACTGCATTAGATTTATACTTAAAAGTGCACTCTTTAAAATTCCATAGGCTTTTATAATTTTTGCATAAATTAGTTTATTGATTATTATTATTATTATTTATTATCACATATTATAAATTATTATTATTTATCATTACACATTACTTACTAAGTGCCTGATATACAGTGATGTGCCTAAGTTGTTGATATGATTTGAACAAATATATATATATATATATATATATATATATATATATATACACGCACAAACACACACTCACACCTATATGTGTGTGTGTGTGTGTGTGTGGTTCAGCAGTAGTCTTTCATTTAAGCATGTTTGATTAGATAATAAAGACACATTTTGTCTAGATAATTTTATTAAGATCTTTTCAGTGGCTTTGTTTCAGGTTGGAATTGGTGGATGAATTTACCAAAATTGTCCTGAGCACTTTTGGACCTTTCATGGGCCATCATCATAATAATGGGTTTCCAAACTACATTGTTGATATAGAAATTAAATATTCTATTAATATGTAGCGGTTTTGAGGATAACACTATTGCTTTTAGGCACACAAATGAATTACGAAACTTTGCTTTAACAACACACACAAACGAAAGTTCTTTATTTGCAGCTTTGAATATTTGGTTTGTTCTTGGTGCTGCAAGACTCATGGTGTTTAGGCTTGTTGGATGTTTGAGACGAAATGGCTTAGCGAGATGTTGAGATGGCAGCGTGTCGTTGGACGTGTGAGGGAAGTATTCAAAGTCACAGTGTAGTTTTGCGTGTCGAGAGCGGAGTGACGCTCGGATCGACATAGTCAATTTTTGGGGTGACAAGAAGTGGTGCCTGTAGAAGGCATGCTGAATGTTTCTAATTTATGTTCCACTGGGATTCCTCGTAAAGAATCCATAAATTAGATGGTTTGTGGGGTGACGTGTGTATAAATGAAGCGGTATAGATAATGGTTGTAAAACGGCGTGGACAAAATGAACATTTAAAACAAGGCGAACGAACAAAAACAAATTTATATTCTATAATATCAAAACTTACATTAATACATGAAAACATAACTAACTCTACTAACATACTGATAGTGTGTATATATGTGTGAGCTCGTGTGTGTATGTGTGTGTGTGTGTGTGTAACACAACTAAACTACAAAAAGAATTGTAAAATTAAAATGTCTTTTTTCTATGATTAGAAACCGGTAGTTTTTTAAAGACGGGAAAGCGTCTCATAGTTCTTGTACAATAATGTCTGCGAGGCATGCTGTTGCTGATACGGATGAATTTCGTCAAAAAGAGAGTGTTGCAGCTACGAAGAAAATTCGTAAAAGAGCTGTTGCCGCCACGAAGAAAATTCGTAAAAGAGATCGAATGTGTTTTAAGACAGCGTATTTATAGAAAAAATCTTCTTATCAGTGGCTCAAGACGCAGGACTTGAATTTTCGCGCGCCGACGTAGTTGTAAGCATATCACGTGGTCCTCCTGGCCAATGGTTTCCCGAGATTGAACATTGAGCGTCCGCCATCTTTGTGGGAACAAGTGGCATACCGCCCAAATTAAATTATAGGAGTGTAAAGTCCTATATGCACCCCCGCAGATTGATAAATATTGAAAATATTTTTCAATATGTTCTCTAACGTGGAGGCAAAATTTAAGTGACTGTTGATCTTATGAATGCAAGTGTTTTTTTTGTTTTTTTGTTTTTTTTATGCGTGGGAGTTACTTCGCACTTTATTTGGCATTCCTTGTGGGCACAAGGTGAAATTTTAGTGCTGTTTTGTGAGTAGAACAGCAAGTATGCAGTGTTTAACACAATTCGCTGTAATAATGTCTTACGTATCTTGTGTTAGGCTCATTTTAGGATGTGTTGATATTTGAAGTTGTGGAAACTGTCTTTTGTTTGAGCATTCCATGGAGGTTGTGTTGTGTGCAGTTGAATGAAGTGACAGGTGAATTTCTAGCTAGGTTGTTTGTGTTTTTCCAAAAAATCCGGTGTTTTAGCGTGGCTCGTGGGCACGTATTAACCAACGCCTCGAATTTTCTTGTTGGTGTGCACAATTATATAGCTATCATAATTCCTGTTGTGTTGAAAATTTTCGTAGTTGAAAGTTGTGTGATGGAATGTTGCGTCAGCTTGGAACAAGTTTCCTTCGGAGTTTTTAGTTGTTGGACGTCTGAGTATTCGTGTTGATTTTTTTGAAGATTTGCTTGTCTTCATTTTCATAAAATCAAACTTTCAGATGTCTTAGTTTTTGTGATTTGTTTGATAACATTGTATCCGGTGGGTGCTTTTTTGGCTTCGTCACTCTGGCACTCACGGATAGTTTGTCGAATCATGAAGATAGTAAGTGAATTGGCTTGCATTTTGTTGGTATTTGTTCAGAAAATGTCGGGAAATTTTTTTGGCTGGTGGAGAATATCGCGTAGTCCTGTTCTTCCTTGTCGTTGTGAATGTCGTCCCAATGACAAGTTTGGTAGTAGTAAAAGAAGTGTGTATCGTCTACTGACCAGTCTGGTAGCAGCAGAAGATAGTGTCTTTGGTGGCCAGTAAGATTGGGTGGGCAAGTCAAAAGAGTGAAAGGTTGCCTGATTTTTGGTAGTGGGGAAAGTGAAGAAATATGCCTCGTGTCAAAATTCCTCTCCTCGTGTGCTGTGAAATAAATTCTGCCGTCCTGTTTCTGTGTAGGAGTTTTAGCTTGGAAAATTTTGTTGAAATTTTTGCATGAAATTGTTTTATATGAAATTTTCTAATAAGATATTTAAAGAATTTGCATGTGTTCGCCGCTCTTATTTCCAAAAGTTCACGCGCCGTGATAGAATTTTCATGTTGTCTTTGAAATGAGTGAAATATATTCTTAAATGTTTCGAACGTTTAGGAAATTTCGTATGCTCATTTTACGTCGTTGGGTTAACATTTGTGGTTGAGTTTTCTCTCAAGAAGTAAGGTTTCAAATGTTTAGGAGGTAGTGTAGAAAGAGTTCCATGTGCTGTGGGTATATTTAATTTATTTTTATATTTTGGTTGTGTGTTCTAAGTAGGGGTTACCAATTTTACGCGTTGTAATAATTTTTTTTGTGCTGTTTTTTTAAAATGAGAGCTGTTTTTGTTTTTGTGTTTTTATGTGTGGTTGCGTGCTTTCATCGCGTCGGAAGGTCACCAATTTGTGGGGTGACGTGTGTATAAATGAAGCGGTATAGATAATGGTTGTAAAACGGCGTGGACAAAATGAACATTTAAAACAAGGCGAACGAACAAAAACAAATTTATATTCTATAATATCAAAACTTACATTAATACATGAAAACATAACTAACTCTACTAACATACTGATAGTGTGTATATATGTGTGAGCTCGTGTGTGTATGTGTGTGTGTGTGTGTAACACAACTAAACTACAAAAAGAATTGTAAAATTAAAATGTCTTTTTTCTATGATTAGAAACCGGTAGTTTTTTAAAGACGGGAAAGCGTCTCATAGTTCTTGTACAATAATGTCTGCGAGGCATGCTGTTGCTGATACGGATGAATTTCGTCAAAAAGAGAGTGTTGCAGCTACGAAGAAAATTCGTAAAAGAGCTGTTGCCGCTACGAAGAAAATTCGTAAAAGAGATCGAATGTGTTTTAAGACAGCGTATTTATAGAAAAAATCTTCTTATCAGTGGCTCAAGACGCAGGACTTGAATTTTCGCGCGCCGACGTAGTTGTAAGCATATCACGTGGTCCTCCTGGCCAATGGTTTCCCGAGATTGAACATTGAGCGTCCGCCATCTTTGTGGGAACAAGTGGCATACCGCCCAAATTAAATTATAGGAGTGTAAAGTCCTATAGGTTCCCTCGTTGAGTGTCCATGTTGCTGCTGCTAGTGTTAAAGCCACAGTGAGATGTCCACACTGGGTGGCTTGTTTAGCTAAAAAGCATCGCTAAGCAGGGACGACCAGAGGCACGTCTGTTCTGGTTGCCGCCTCAAGCTGAAGAGAGTGGTTTTGGCCGCTCACCCGTTTTGCTAGCCGGAAATGAAGGTCCGGGCTGAATAGGATATGTCATCCTGATTGGGTGAAATTCAGTGTTGAATTAAATTGCGCACCAAAACAAAATACGAGATTTTCCTCTTCTCTACAAATAATACTGAACAACATAACATAGACAATATCCTAAACCATAAACAATCAATAAACCTATACTACAGGGTGGAACGATAAAATTGTCACCCTAGAAAAGACGACATGATTCCATTTCCATTTAATGAAAACCAGTTTTCTTTTTTTGTCGCAGACCATCTACTAGTTGGCCAGTTGTGTACAAATCCCAAGAGCAATAGGAGCCTTCTATCATGTCTGAAAGTGACACAATGTTCAACAAGCGAGATCGGAGATGCGCCGCTGTACAACTCATGCCCTCTACCGATCCAAGTTATGACAATAAGACCATTGCCAGCACCCTCAAAATGCAAATCTGGATTGCCAGGAATAACGGGGACATGCCCAGGGTGATGAAAACAAAGTTTCCGGCAATGGTTATGGTCTTTGGTGTGGTTTCAAGTGAGGGCCACATCATGTCACCTCACATCTTTGAAGTCAGCATGAAAGTCAACACCAAAGTGTACCTGGATGTGCTGAAGAGTGTAGTGATCCTCTGGTGCAATCAGGTGGCCGGTGGCTGACCCTGGGTGTGGCAGCAGGACTCAGCGCTGGCCCACAAGTCCAAAGAGACCCAGGCTTGGCTTCAGAAGGAGTGCTACGACTTTGTACCCATCTCTCACTGGCCCCACTCCTCTCCCAACCTAAACCCGCTGGACTAGTTTGTTTTGTCATACGTCGAGAACATCACCAACATGACCTCCCACAACACCAAAGCCAGCCTGATCGCCGCCATCCACTGAGCATTCGCCCTCTCCTGCAGGCGCTGTGGAAAAGGCATGTTCCCAGTTCCGGATCCGGATCCGTATCGAGGCGGTGATTGAGGCTGAAGGCGGCCACATTGAATAGATGTCAGCTCTACTACATAATCAAGTTACCTGAATTGATTTTTTCAATAAAAGTTTTAAAATAAAGCTGTAGTGTTGTTTTCTTTAATACGACAATTTTATCATTGCCCCCTGTACAAAAACCAATTTCATTGTATTTATAAGATAGATGAACATATAATAAATATTATCCAAAAGAATGGTCTCCCTACTGACCCTACCAAAAAAGTAAGACTTATCATTTACTACAACAAATTTAAAACCTCCAACCTAATTATTTCCAATAACACTTCCCCCTCCACTGAACTTCTTGATAGGACAAACGTCGTATATATGTTTAAATATACCTTGGGAGACTGTGTCTCCAAAGAAAATAATGCATATGTTGGTCTTACCACCACAACTCTTTCTAGACAGCTTACAATGCACCTTAATGATTCTAGCTCCATAGCCTTACATCTAAAAACCCATTCTATTCCCAAATCCAAATTTTGAAAAATTCTAGTTGTAAACACCACTATAATAGCACACAACATAAATAAGTTACGACTGCAAATCCTAGATGTCCTACATATAAAAACAAAAAAACCTTGAACCAATAGAATTAATTTTGAAAATAGTGACAATGTTTTGAAATGTCTTTAGATTTTCTTTAAGTATTCCATATTTTCTTGATAATATTCTGTTTCTGTTGATAGTGTTCTGTTGTTAAATTCACCAGCAACTCAGTTTTATCCAACTCTGCGTTTGCATAGTTTTGTTATGTTATAAAAGCCCAAAAACTTTCAAAACTCTTTAAAAACACTCTTTACACATGCAAGCAACCCCTGATGATAGCCTATGAAAGGTCTGAATGTGCTCGGAACAATTTTGGTAAATTCATCCACCAATTCCAACCAGAAACCAAGACCCTTATCAGGAAACTTGAAACGATCTTAATAAGATTATATAGACAAAATGTGTCTTTATTAATTACTCAAACATGCTTACATATATATATATATAAAACAGTGCTTCTGGCTTGAAACTGGAAATAAGTTTATTAATAATGTTGTATATTGACCTACGACCCGGCCGGGCTGTCAAAATAGGAAATGCACCTGTGTAAATAACAGGTGCATCCAGTCGAGGAATATCAGGATATTATAGCCTTGACCGTGGACAGGTTGAATGAGTGCAAAATTGTGACACCCACAAGAAGAAAGTGGGCGTTGAACTATTATATAAGTCAGTGCACAGGAAATTCAATCAGTTGGAGACAAGATGCGGTAGAGAAAGCCAGCACCCAGCAGAGGGAGCCCTCAGGCCCCTGATTGAGCAATTTGGAGATCAGAGCAGTTGGCGAGAAGATGCTAGATTGAGGAACATGTCCCAGAGAGGCTGTGACCCCAGGCCCTCAGTTGAGCAGCCCAGGAGAATGGGAAAGAAACGCAGTTATGGCCAATAGAGTGGGGGTCAATATGTTGCAGTTCTGTTCGGTCTCCAACTCCCTCTCACACATAACCCTTCCAAATAAAGTGAGAGGTATATTTTTCTAAAGAACTGTGTTGCTCATTATTATTGTGTCGTCGTTATGTTTTCGCACATGAGTATACAACAATAATAAATAAAAAAGATTAATACTGAACGACAAACGGAAGTAAAGAATCAATAGAATTGCCTATATTTATGATAATAGGAAAAACATTTCAGATAGAATTGATTTTTTATATTTTTTACTTAATTGTAAAATAAGGAGTGGATAAGTTTTTGCTATTATATGATGATCAAAATTTTTACATCTTTTTTTAAATAAAATATTATTGATCAATCAAAAATTTTAATTAAAAGATGCTTTGCAATAAAAAATTTAACAAATCTAGACTTGTTTCTAGAAATTTGTTTTACTGTAATGTAAATGGTATGAAGCCAGAAAAAATTATGTAGCAGGTCAATTTTCCATGTCAAATGGTAGCAAACTTGATTAAGAAGCTGAAAGACACAGAATCTATCTCACCAAAAAAGAAAAAAAAAATGAAGTTTAGAAAGGCCTCAAAAGCTTACAAAATCAATAGTCTGCATCCTTCAAATTCTCAAAAAAAACTTGTGATTTAACAAGCAAAGTAACTGGCAAATGAAATCAAGCAATATTCTAACATTGATATTCATCCTGCATATGTCTGATGCATTTTAATTGAGTTTGGTTATTGAGCTAAGATGAAGCCAAAAAAAAAAAAAGAATTTTTTCTTACAACTTCATTGATGAAGAAATGATTGTAACGGGTATGCTATCATCAAATTTAGCCCACTGGAGACTGAAAAAAGTCTTATGGATTCATGAGTCAAAAATTGAGTTGCCTTATTGAAATGGCCAAAAATACTATCGAAGACAAAGTTTTGAAAATTTTCCAGTCATGATTCAATTAAAAGTAAAATATCTTTTATCAGTAATAGTGTGTGGATATTTAATAATGCTCTTTAAAATGTATCTAGTATAACAAAAAGTTTGTTTCTGTTAAAAGAAATGGAAGTGATTCAATGGTCTCTTAATTCAGCTGATTTAAACCCAATAGAGAATTCATGGGAGATGGTAAAAAAAAAAACGATTATTGACAGACAAATAGCTAAGACAAAACTGCTGAAAAAATAAAAGTTTGGTTTAATCTAAAAAATTACATTATCATCAAAAATATTGATTATATCGATGCCCTATAGCAATGCATTGCTAAAGGCTTAAGATGGTCCAATTAATTATAAAATTTTTGTAATGAATTTGATTTTGGTAAAAATTTCAACACATTTAATTTAAATTTATTTTCAGTATGAATCTTGTAAAAGAGAAATTCATTCTTATAATAAACTGATGATACAAGATCTTTTGAATTTGATACTGGACCCATCTGTAACTCCTCTTGTACCACCAGATAGTGCACACAGTGTTTATGTGTGCACACTGTTATCAGCAACTTGATCAAATTTGACTGCATAGTATGTAGTTCTTCCTTTATCAATACTTCCCAGATGATGATACACAAATTTCCTCATTACCCCTTTCAGTTTATAAATATCACCCCATGAAATAATTTTAGTTATCACCTCCTCATATCTCATAATGCTATCCCACGAGGATACACACCTCATAATTTAATATCAGCCATATATACATATGGTGCTTCTTTTGATCATTATTCAGTCTATGCAACATTTTTGCATGACCAAATCTTTGGTGATAATCCTACAGACAGTCGTTTTTCATGTCCAACTAAGTTGCAATCATTGGAACAGTCAGCCGATAATTGCAACACTCTACCACTTTTCTTTGCTCAATATTGACCTCAGTCCTACTTATTAAAGGCCTCCTGCTCTGGGAGTCATTTTCTCATGCCCCTCATTGAATCTCTTGTGCTACTCAAAAACTCATGATCATAACATAGTGTTATCTCCATACATTTGCTAGAGTATTTCAAGTACTTGTGATGGACTTTTTCGTGAATGAAGTAAACATTTAAGATTTATTCATTTCTCAGTCCTCAAAGCTGAACAACCTGAAAAAGAGGAGGTATAAGCAAAACATATATACAATGCATCACAAAAGTGAGTACACCCCTCACATTTCTGCAGATATTTAAGTATATCTCTTCATGGGACAACACTGACAAAATGACACTTTGACACAATGAAAAGTAGTCTGTGTGCAGCTTATATAACAGAGTTAATTCATTTTCCCCTCAAAATAACTCAAAATATAGCCATTAAAAGCTAAACCCCTGCTAACAAAAGTGAGTACACCCCTTAGGGAAAGTTGTCAGTATTAACATACACCATGTCAACTGTCAATATTTTGTGTGGCCACCATCATTATCCAGAACTGTCTCTACTCTTCTGGGCATGGAGTTTACCAGAGCTTCACAGGTAGCCTCTTGAATGCCCTTCCACTCCTCCATGACAACATCACGGAGCTGGTGAATATTTGAGACTTTGCACACCTCCACCTTCTATTTGAGGATCTCCCAAAGATGTTCTATTGGGTTCAAGTCTGGAGACATGCTTGGCCAGTCCAAGACCTTTACCCTTAGCCTCTTCGGGAAAGTAGTGGTCGTCTTGGAGGTGTTTTGGGGGTCATTGTCATGCTGGAACACTGCCCTGCAACCCAGTTTCTGGAGGGAGGGGATCATGCTCTGCTGCAGTATTTGACAGTATATGTTGGAGTTCATGTCTCCCTCAATGAAATGTAACACTCCAACACCTGTTGCACTCATGCAGCCCCAGACCATGACATTCCCACCACTATGCTCGCCGCCACACATGCTTGAAGCCATTGGAACCAAACAAATCAGTCTTCATCTCATCAGACCATAGAACATGGTTCCAGTAATCCATGTGCTTTGTTGACACGTCTTCAGCAAACTGCTTGCGGGCTTTCTTGTGTATCATCTTCAGAAGAGGCTTCCTCCTGGGTTGACAGGTATGCACACCAATTTGATGTAGAGTGCAGCTTATGGTCTGAGCACTAACAAGCTGACCCCTCACCTCTTCAATCTCTGCAGCAATGCTGACAGCACTCCTACACCGATCTTTCAAAGAAAGCATTTGGATGTGATGCTCAGCACGTGCACTCAGCCTCTTTGGACGACCTACCCAAGGCCTGTTCTGAGTGGACCCCACTTTTTTAAAACGCTGGATGATCTTAGCCACTGTGCTGCAGCTCAGTTTTAGAGTGTTGGCAATCTTCTTGTAGCCTTGGCCATCTTCATTTAGTTCAACAATACGTCTTTTAAGATCCTCAGAGAGTTCTTTGCCATGTGGTGCCATGTTGGAACTTTCAGTGACCAGTATGAGAGAGTATGAGACCTGCACTACAAATTTGAACACACCTACTCCCTATGCACACATGGGCCTAGTAACACTAATGAGTCACATGACATTTTGGAGGGAAAATGACAAGCAGAACTCAATTTGGACATTTAGGGATGTAGTTTCTTAGGGGTGTACACACTTTTTTTGGCAGAGTTTAGCTTTTAATGGTGATATTTTGTGTTATTTTGAGGGGAAAATAAATTAATTCTGTTATATAAGCTGCACACAGACTACTTTTCATTGTGTGAAAGTGTCATTTTGTCAGTGTTGTCCCAAAAAGAGATATACTTAAATATCTGCAGAAATGTGAGGGGTGTACTCACTTTCGTGATACACTGTATATATATATATATATAGATATATATATATATTTGTTTTTTCCATCATACAATGTGTAAAAGCATGTGCAATACCTTGCCCTCATCAGCCGCCAACCAGGAGTGATAACACAGTTTCAGTCGCTCCTGGCACTACCAAGCTACTTTTGTCACTGGATGAGGTATTTTTAAAAAATTATATATATATATATATATATATGTATATATATATATATATATATATATATATATATACAGCAGATCAACTAAAAGGAGAAATTACATTGTATGTTCATCTTCATTTTTTGTGCAGTTTGAGATTTTTAAAACGTGTTTACTTTCAGCCGTTGATGTCATTACGCGCTTACAGTAACTGTTTCTTGATACTACATAATCACACAGGAATGGTGATTCCATATACATTTCATTCATGCTGATGACATTTTGCTCTCGACCAAATCCAATGGGATGCATATTGCACCATGGTCTGAAGACAATAGGAGGTAACTTTCAGACTGCAGCCATTTGTAAATGAGTAGTTTCTTGGTAACATTTTAAAATAAGCTAGAGTTCATTTGTTTGCACACACTTAAATAATTTTAAGTATTTCTATCAAACACAAATAATTCTATTTGCACACAGCTAAATTATTTCAAGTTTTGCTATCCAGTTTAAACAGTCTCAATTATAGTGAATGATTAAACAGTTCTATTTGACCCATAGATCGGACTCTAACAGTTACTACCAATCTGGGTCAAAGTGGATCTTGGCGTAATAGTAATAAAGGGGTAAAGGAGTAGTGTCCTCCCTTACACCTTGGTGTAGTAGCTATTGAAAAGGGAGCCTTCGATCACCCTAAACTATAATCACCAATGTTACTTTTACATATTCCCCTAGCTTTAGGACTGAAGCATCACCATTAGCTGGTTATCCAGGATATTCATTGGAGGCAGAGTCTTACCTCTCAGCAGAGATGCACCTAGCATATTCTGCAGCTCCAGCAAACTATGCTTGTGATGTCATGGTTATCATCATGGAAAATGGACATGGTGACCCAAGTTCAAACCGTGGACAAGGCTGTTTGTATTTCACATTGTCCTAATACTCTTGGGAAAAATATGAATCCAACAATTCTTCCTCCAGCTATGGGTAAAGCACTCATCGTTATAATTAACTGCATAACAATTTAATTATAATGATGAATGCTTTGGTGTCTTGCATAGAGCGAGGATAAAACAACATTTAGTTGTCCTAGAGGCCCTTTACATCCTACTTTATAGGCCAACTATGTGCAAGCAAAACCCTAAGCAGTCCTTAAATTTACTTGGAGATAATTGTTGCTTGACTCAGGGCAGTTTTTACATTTTTTTTCCTCCCACTTGGTCTTGCTATCATTCTCACTTTCGCCCCCACCTCTTAACCAATTTGATCTATTTACATTGTTTTAAATGACTTCTGATTTTGTTGCTTGACAAATGTCAGATGAAAGGGCCCTTGTGATTCCAAAAAAATTTCTTTTTCTTTTTTCATATATCCCTAACTGCATATGTCACTTAGTATTTGTCTGTTTATATATACACACACACACACTCACATATATATAAATATGTATATATATATAAATATATATATATATGAATATATATTTATGCATATATATATATACATATATATATATATATATATATATATATATGTATTATATATATATGCATATATATATGTATATATGAATGAATATATATATATATATATATGTTTATATAATATATATGAATATATATGTATATACATATACATATATATGAATATATATATATATATATATATATATATATATATATGTATGTATATATGTTTATATATTATATAAACATATATACATATATATACATATACATATATATGTTTATATATTATATAAACATATATATATATATATGTTTATATATTATATAAACATATATACATATATATTATATGTTTATATATTATATATATATATATATATATATATATATATATATATATATATATATGTATGTATATATATATATATATATATATATATATATACAAGCATTTATAACATTCAATAAACGTGAAATTTCTATGATGAAAGAATGTATATAAAAGGATAGACAAGTATTATTGGTTTCAGCTATCTGATTCAAATATTTAAGGTAAATTACTGTCTGGGAATTAATAGCTTCTTCACTAATTTGAAGATTAATTAATCTGAGATTACATTTGACATTCAGTTGGATTAAGAGTATATATATAGAGAGAGGGATAGAGGGAAAGAGACAGACAGACAGACTGACAGACAGATACACCCCCCACACACACATGCACACATATATATGTGTGTATGTGTGTGCGTTTGTGTGTGTGTGTGTACAAGCATGAAAGCTATAAAACGTATTTCAGTGAATCCCCTCCCCCCCTCTCTCTCTTCATTTGCATTTCTCTCTTTCTTTTCCTCACTGCCTCTCTGTATATAATAAACATAAATATATTTCTATCAGAGCCTTTCTTTCAATCATAAATACATACATACATACATATATATATATATATTTATATATATATGGAGGGAAGATGGTGATAGTTAGAAAAATGTAAGCCATCAATTACAGATATGTTGGCAATCACATGCCAAAAGATGTCTGAAGATTGTTTTTGCTATGATCCTGGAGTAATTTATATAATTCATATTGTTATTTATGATTTATATTGTATAATTTATATAACTTATATTGGTATGAACCTTGAGTACTATTATAAGTAGCTGCTTACCTTTTGTGTAATAGTTTATACTACTTTATATTGGAGTATCTTATGTTTCTAATATCAACATCTTTCTCTTGCACATTGATATTATATATATACAGAGAGAGAGAGGGGGGATGAAGAGAAAGAGAAAATAGTAAATTAAGTTAGCAACAGACACTCACCATAAGAATGTATACATACACACACACACACACACATATATATATACATATATATATATATATATATATATATATATATATATATATATATATATATTTATATATGTCTAAATTTTTGTTGATTGATATTGTTAAGGGAAATGGGATATAAGGGGTTTTGTCATTAAGTATATATAGATAATCAAGTTATGCAGTTAGCTATTAGTTCCCTGAATCTTTTTCATCATCCAGTCCTACAAACCATCACTCCTTTCAGGTCCTCTTGACTGCATTTAGTATCCATACAGAACTGGTGTATGTAAGTCCTGGAGTATGTAAGGTCAGTCAACCCTTCCAAAATGTTATTAATGAGTATGCCGACCATGTCTTTTACATCTTACTTGGATGGTTCATGAGATGTGAGGTAATTGGCTGTACAGCTGCTTTTTTGTGGGATGTTGCTTCCAGGATTTATATAAGCATGCTTATATATTTCCCATCTAGCTTTTTCTCTATGCATTTTGTTAGCATCTAGGTAGTACATCCATACAGTAGTTCTGACACAGCCACAGCTTAGAAGAAAACACATTTTATTTTACCAGAGATCAGATTTCCATATGATTGATAACCTGTTGATAGCAGTCTGCACCTTCACTATGCATATGTTGACATTACTTTCAGTAGATGAGATACTACTACTGAGGTATATGAACTGGTCAACTAATTTCAGAGAGATCAGATTTCCATACGATTGATAGCCTGCCAGTAACAATCCATGTCTTACCTATGCGTATGTTGACATGACTTTCAGTAGATGTGATATTACTACCAAAGTATATGAACTGGTCTACTAATTTAAGATTAATCAGATTTACATATTGTCAATGGCAGACTATTCTTTCCTTATGCATATATTGACATTACTTTCAGCAGATGAAATATTACTACCAAGGTATATGAACTGATCTACTAATTTTAGAGGTTTGCCACTTGAAGTGGAAATGGCTTCTTGTTTAAAACACATGAGCTCTGTTTTATTAACATTCATGTAGAGACTAATGCCTCTTATTGCTTGCTCCAGACTATGCAGCAAGGATTCAGTTTGGGCAGGTGTATCTGCAAGAAGCACTAGACTAATGACATTGCCTATGTCTGCCATAGTGTCTGTGTGATATTATCTACTTCTTGTCTTATGAATTGGTTGAAAAGTTTATTAGCTGAAGATACTCTCATGGAATGTGACTATAAAGAAGGTTTATTTTCCAGTTTATGAGGGTCAGCTGAAAAGTTCTTAAGCTGACTAAGATATGCTCATAAAATGTGACCAGATGAAGTTTATTTTTTAACCATATCCCCTTGCAGTTCACATACTTCTTCAGGGTTTACAGGTTTGAATTCAGAGTTTTCCTTCTCCTAGACTAGTTACCTCACCAAGGCTGAAGAACCCAGTCTTCCCTACTATTTACCCATAGCTGGAGGGAGAACAGTTGGATTCATCCATTTCCCAAGGGTATTAGTGCTATGTGAAATGTAATCAGTCTGGTCCAGGATTTGAACTCGTGCCGCCATGTCCATTTCCAATGACAATAACCATTACAAATTTGTTTTTATAAATTCTATTAGATATATGTTTATGTAAGGGGGTGCTTGTGCATATTTTTATTCCTTCATATATATGTATGTTTATTACATATATAGAGAGAGATACATATTAAATTTTAGATATGTGGATTTGCTTCAACCAGAAACTCACTATGGTTCATAAATTTTATCATGATGAAATATTGACTGTGAAGTAATAACTATTCAGTTTCAATATTTCAGTTTCAATCTAAAATGGAAATTCATAACTTATATAAGATTTTTATTACTTGTGTTTATTAAAACATTTTCAAAATAATCATGTTTTATTAACAATAATTATATAAATCTTTGCCAAATCAGTAATAGTTAGAAACAAGTTATCTCCTTTGTATTAAAACTCTCCAGAAACATCACATGAAGAAACAAAAATAATTCTCTCCACCATTCTCTCATATAGCCAATGGTTTGCACACGTGCACACTATTGGTCTCAATAAAGTCATGAACTGAATTGCATCTTCTTTCTTTTAATATTCACACAATATATTACAAAATAGAAAATTCAATTATGAATATCATAACCTATTCAAAATTGTTAAATTTATTTCATTTGTTCTTGGGTTGGTTAAATAAACTCTTTATTTTTTACCCTGTAGAGCTTTTATCGAAATTATTATAGATGGAACTTATGGGGCTGTAAAGATTTGGTTGTTAGCATTTTCATTTTGTAGGTGGTTGAGGTCATTGTTGTAGGTGTCTGACTCCATTTGTTCTTCTTCCTACCCCATTAACTTGTCAGCTTCTTTGTCTGTAGAAAGCTGCAAGAGAATTTAAGGAAAGAAGGAAGGAAAAAGACGAAGATACCTTTTAACTCTAACTTTATTTTAGGGTTTTAATGACTATTCTGTGGTGTAGAAAGTTTTCCTGAACCAATAGAAGTTGCCACATTTCCCTGACAAGGTGTTTGTGAGTTTGAAGTTTATGGTATGTCCTGTATATGTTTCCAACTGAGGCCACTGCAATCAGGAGACATGACCTTCCGCCAAGTCAGAGACTTTGTGAACATGTGTACTACCTGCCAGCAGCTAAGAAGAGGAAGTCTGTCCAGTACCAATAGTACAGCTAAAGTGGTGGATTTCTCTTTAGCACCCAGATCCTTTCTTTAGGTATGTGCTGTTCTTGCATCCTGTCAGAAGGCTTCTGGGAACTGCTACATTTTTTAAATTTATTTATTTTATTTTAATTTTTTTTTATATCCCCACAAACTAATAAGACTCATGGTGTGATGGTTATCATTGTTGGAAACAGACACAATGATCAGAGTTCAAATCCTGGATGTGGCTGTCTATATTTCAAATAGCACTAATATCCTTGGTGAAAATATGCATCCAATAATTCTTCTTCCTGCTATGGGTAAATAATAAAGTAGACTGGATTCTTTAAACTCGGTATGGCAACTGGTCAAGGAAAAGGGAGACTCTGAATTCAAACTAAAAGGGGCTCTTTTCTTGTTAGTCAAACTACTTTTTTGAGAGCCCTTCCTTCACTCCTCCTTGTCCTCTTTCTCCTACTCCTTATATTAGTTTAGTTTAAAGAAAATTATACTCTTGTGGGTAGATTTACCTTAGGTTGGGACCCTTTGTTCTCAAGATCTGCCATTATCACATTTGTTTTTTTAGAAAATGTTGTCCTTTGTTATGGAAGTTTATTTGATCCCTTCATGAGAAACAGCAAAGAAATAGACAATAACTAACCTAAAAAAATTCAGTATAATAGTGTCAAGAAGTCAGGCATTACACCCATTGTTAAAATTGTCATATAATACCTCAACAGTGAGCTGCAAGTACAAGGACACTTGATGTTTATTTACAGAAAAGTGATGGGGTAGAGAGAGAGAGAAGGCGAAAAAGAGAGAATGGGAGAAAATACAGAGAGGAAGATAGAGTGAGTGTAAGAAATAGAGAGTGAAAGAAAGAGGGGAATTAATTGAAAGAGAAAAGAAAGTGAGGGAGGAAGAAAGAATTTTGAAAAGAATAGGGGAAGAGAGAAGAAGGATATTGGCAGATATATAGGGGAAGAGAAAAAAAGGAAGAAAAAGAGAACAGAAGAAAGAGGGGAAATCATAGAAAGAGGGAGAAAAAGAGAGAGAGGAGGAGAAGTGTAAGAGAGAAAAGAAGAGAGAGAAAGAGAAAAAGAGAGAGGCAGGGAGAGAATTGTGCTCATCTCCAACTAATCAAAGTTTATACAGATAAAAAATACAAAAAAAAATACAAAACAAACAAAAATATAAACAAAACCAACAAAAGTATACAGATAAAAATATTAAAAAAAAACAAAAATATACAAATAAAAAATGCAAAACAAACAAAAAAACAAAACAAACAAAAATACAAACAAAACAAATAAAAATACAAAACAAAGATACAAACAAAACAAACAAAAATACAAAACAAAAATACTAAACAAACAAAAATATAAACAAAACAAACAAAAATACAAAACAAAAATATAAAACAAACAAAAATACAAAACAAACACAATTGGTTGGTTGGTAACTTGGTTGGTTGGTAACTTTGTTTGTTGGCTGGTCACTTTGTTGGTTGGTTGGTCGGTCTCTTAGTTGGTTGGTTGGTTAGTGAATTGGTTGGTCGGTTGGTTGGTTGGTTGGTTAATTAGTGAGTCGGTTGGTTGGTTGGTTAATTTGTGAGTTGGTTGGTTGGTTGGTTGGTTAATTAGTGAGTTGGTTGGTTGGTTGGTTGGTTGGTTAATTAGTGAGTTGGTTGGTTGGTTGGTCTACTACATTTGAACCTTTGTTGGGTTACTTCATGCTAAAGTCACTTTTTTTTTTATAAACAATAATAGTTGGGCAGACTGGGATCTTTAATGCATGACAATTTTTATTTATAGTCTGAACATTCTAGCTTAATGAAATATTACTTAAACAAACTAGATTGAATTATTCAAATTGCTGTTATAATTTGTTTTCAAGCTATGCAGAGGAAAATATAATGTAATAACAATACCGAGGAAAAAACTATGGAATTCATGGACAAAAATGATTTTAAAATATACTGAGTTGCCTCTCCTCAAGTTTTTAAGATAGCCTTAATTCTTTCAGTCAAAGATTTCACTAATTTAAAGCAATGTTCTTTATCAAAGTGGTTCCAACTTTCCCAAATACCAGTTAATAGATCTTCTTTCCATTGTTTCAAATGACCTTCCTTGAGCTTTTATGACAGCCTTAATTCTTTCAGTCAAAGATTTCACTAATTTAAAGCAATATTCATAATCAAAGTGATAAATTTGAAAAGTGTCAGATTTGAAAAATATTGATTTTTTTGTCGATTTAGACAATGGGATGTCCTAATTACAATATCCAGGGTAAGCAGAAAAACCCTCTTTGATTTCAAGAATGTTTCTCAATTACAAGTAGTCACAACATGAAAACTTCTTGGAATAGGTTTATGAATATGGAGACATTACATACATTAACTCAAATCATTATGCATCCCTCTCACCACGAGAGAGCAGTGAAATCCAAAATATACCACTTACCCCATAACAACATGTTTTTTTTTTTGCTTAACATGTATATTCATGATATATAAATCCTTGATTTCAAGTAGTCATAACATGAAAACTTATTGGAATATCTTTATAAATATGATGACATCACATGCATTAACTCAAAATATTTCTTTTGTCACCAGCAGAATCACTGTGCACTATTCTCACAGCTAAAGGGCAGTGAAATCCAAGATGATGCTCACCCTACAGCAACATGTTTGTTTGCTCAACATGTATATTCATGATATATAAATCCTTAACATTATTGGAATATATTTATGAATATGGTGACATTGTGGGGGGAGTATGTACTTTGGTTATTTCAGTAGATTGCTCTCTAAATTATTCCCACCACAAATACAACACAAAACTTTACAATCGCGCAAAAGAAATGGAATAGAACACAACGAACATTAAACAACAAACAATTTAATATGCATATAACAGAATATGAAAAACAAAATACATGATGAGTAAATGGCCTTTTGGAAAATAAAGTTTGAAGAAGAGAATAAATTTGTTGAAAGATGTGTGTAAGTTTATGTTATCAGAGTCCATAAATAAGTCGTTCTTACTTACATTAAGTTTATAGCGGGTTTTATGATTGTGGTGACAGCGTGTCGCATTGATGAAAGAAAGTTTGTCGGGTTTTCCTTTTAAATATAATTCTCGGCCATTTGAAGAGAGTTCATGAACTTTCGTTGAGGAAGGAAAGGAATTTGTCGGAATGTAACAGCTACTGCTTTACTGGCTTAGAGGCTTGTCTTCACTTGAGTGTAAGCTTGTGTCTTGTGGGTCTGGCTTCCTAACTCTGTGTTATTTATATCCTACAGGTGGTTCAAAGAATCGTCCTAAAATCTTGGCGCGTAGACATTTATTGACCAATCAGATTTGTATTTTACTATTTTATTTTCGAGCCTAAATATTTTCTGTTAGTTCACTTCCGATCCTAATTTTCTAGAATGTTCTATTCTATGTTTTTAGCTGATTGGTTGAAAAATATAAAAATGTAATTTAAATGCTAATGCGGGTTTGATCCTAAATTTCTAGAATGTTCTTAAGTATGTTTTTATTGCTTATTTTAAGACTAGAAGAAATGTGTATCCTATAACATCATGCATATTAACGCAAAACATTTCTTTTCTCACCAGCAGAATCTTTGTATACCATTCCCACTGCAAGATGGCACTCATTCGACATCAACATATTTTATTTACTCAACATGTATATTCATGATATATAAATCCTTGATTTCAAGTAGTTATAACATTAGAACTAATTGGACTATGATTATCAATATGGTGAAATCACATGCATTAATTCAAAATATTTCTTTTATCACCAGCAGAATCACCATGCATCCCTCCCACTCGTAGAAGGCAGAGAAAACCAAGATGGCAATCACCCCACAGTAAGAGTGCTTTTGGGCTAATCCTGGAAATATAATGTTGAAATGATTTCTGACTTCTCAACATGCATGTGAATGAATTATCTTCTCCTTATTTTTATTTTCAATTGTCAACTTTGAAATGGTTCTCACATTTTAGATTTTTTTCCTCACTCCTAGAACTAAAAAATTATGTTCTATACCTCCTCCCACCTCCTCCTTCTTCAGGAATAATAAAAATGATAATAATAAAAATAAAAACAAGGAAAAGATAACTGGTTTATATGCATGCCAGAGCATCAGTATTTCAACATTATTTGTATGTATGTTGTTTAATAGCATATCAACCTTCTTGGTTTATTTAATTCCAAATCCATCCTTCTAAAAGGACAGTAGTGGTACTATTTAACCCATAGTTGGGAGGATAAGGGGTACATACCTTTCCCAAGAGTATTTATCTGAAAGTGAATGTAATTGCACAACTGGAGTTTGAACTCACTTACAATGATTCTGCAGTCCAGCACTTTAACCATTGCACCGTGAGGACACTCCTTATTTCAACATTGTATTTGTAACATAAATAGACCTTCCCACTGTCTAAAAACCATGGAAAATCAATATTTTTCTCATCTGAAAAATTGCCTGAGTTGTAAAAGATCTTCTGAATGTTTAGCAATGAAATTAGTCATAAAGGAAATCTTTTTTGATTTTTTTTCTTTTAAATGAGAAAATCTGGTTCCAAGGAAACCAATTTGAAAATATTTTTGCTACTTTTATAAAAAAAACTTTTTATACTTATTGTTCTTTCTGATATTCTCTTCTTTTTTTTTAAAATAAAATTTAATTTTCTTAGCCCAGTCAGCTGGGATTGTAGAATACAACAAATGCATCTTTACAGAAGGATAAGACCCACCAAATGAGTGTCCCGGATATGATGCTAAACCATCTGTTTTAGGAAATATGAAGTACCTCTTTATGGCCATTACTCCCATGTACACTCTGATCCAGTGTGGTAGTACTTGTTAGAGTACCATCTATGGGTCAAGTTTAATAATTTAACTCTCTGCAAACAAATGAGTAATGTTGAAAAGAATTATTAGAGTTAAATAGGAATACTTGAAACTATTTAACTGTGTTAACAAATGATTGCTATTAAATAGAATTATTTGTGTTAGATACCAATACTTCAAACCAATTAACTGTGTAGAAACAAATGAGCTTTTGCTTGTTTAAAATGATACCGACAACCAATCAACAAACCAACCAACCTTCATTTTGTCATGTAATACTTCAAACCATTTAATTGTGTAGAAACAAATGGGCTTTTGCTTGTTTAAAATGATACCCACAACCAATCAACTAACCAACCAACCTTAATTTTGTTATGCAGAGATATAACCATTTTTAAATACTTATCTTTATCTTAGCAGAGGATTTTCCAAGAACAATGAACTTGTTATATCAAATTATCTTTTTTATATTTAAAAAACAATAGTCTTATTCACTTTTTTTGTCCTAATTTTATGTGTAATTTTAATAGTTTCTACTCAGGGTACATAAATTACTTAGAAGTTGTCTAATTATATACAAGCAGTAAAATAAGACAGGGATAAGAAAGTTCACTTAGGGGAGTCCTTATGGTGTAGTGGAGTTTGAACTTACTTACTTTAAGGTTGCAGTCCAGCATTTTAGATGCTGCCATAGTGTCTGTGTGATATTATCTACTTCTTGTCTTATGAATTTGTTGAAAAGTTTATTAGCTGAAGATACTCTCATGGAATGTGACTATAAAGAAGGTTTATTTTCCAGTTTATGAGGGTCAGCTGAAAAGTTCTTAAGCTGACCAAGATATGCTCATAAAATGTGACCAGATGAGGTTTATTTTTTAACCATATCCCCTTGCAGTTCACATACTTCTTCCATCAGAGTTGTAGTGCTAAGATCTAATTGGTCAAAAAAGTCATTGATGGCATATATGACATCATTATATGTGAGTGTTGTGAGCTAAAAAATTGTTGATCCAATGAGGGAAATGACCCTTTTTCAAAAAAATTATCAAATTTGTTTTTATCATATCATATTTACCAACCCCTGCATTTTAGATGCTGAACTGCAACCTCAAAGTAAGTGAGTTTAAACATCTGTTATGTTGTTACATGCACTTTTGGACTAATATTCTTGGGAAAGGCATGAACTCCCTTATCCCTCCAACTATGGGTTAAATAGTATCACTGCTGTCCCACAAGAATGTCTTTGGTGTAAAATAACCCATGAAGATTGATATGCCATTAAACAAAGAAACCAAACCAAATCTTATTCCCCCCCCCCAGCTATTGGTTAGATAGTACTACAACTGTCCTACAACAAAAATGGCTTTGCCATTAAATAACCCAACCCCTCCGCTCGGGCAGGATATGACACAAGGTCAATTTTTTTAATCAGAGTTTAAGAAGTTTGAATTCAGAGTTTTCCTTCTCCTAGACTAGTTGCCTCTCCAAGGCTGAAGAACCTAGTCTGCCCTACTATTTACCCATAGCTGGAGGGAGAATAATTGGATTCATACCTTTCCCAAGGGTATTAGTGCTATGTGAAATGCAATCAGTCTCATCCAGGATTTGAACTCGTGGCGCCATATCCATTTCCTGCGACGATAACCATTACACCACAGGCACCTCCATTTATACATGCATACATGTACACATACACATCTATCCAATTAGTGGGCATTAAAATATGTCAAGAGTATCTTCTGCTGAAGGGTGAGTGTTATGTACTGCAGGAAAGAATGAATGAAGAGACTGTAATACATTCTTTGTAAAAATATAGCTCTCACATCTTTATTTCTCGAAAGGGTCAAAACTGGTGTAAATGTGAGAGAGAGACGAAGACAGGGAGATGAAGGATGTGAACATAGACTGGCTGAAGACTGCTATATTGACTTTTTCTTAATGCCACATTGTGATTCCATATTCGGGGCCTTACAGCCTTGCTTCCTTCACAAAAGGTTCTCAGCTAGGCTACGCTATAGGCTACTTAGCCTCCACCTCCTCTGGGTACTTGCTGACTGCTTTCCATGATTGGCTGTGACTCTGTGGGTACCTATGTATATATAATTTCATAATGCCTACATATTCTGGTTGTCAGCTAATGTAATCTACCTCTGGCTGTCAACCCATGAGAGCTGTTTCCTGTTTACACAGCTGGAACATTCTGTCCTAGAAATCCCTGATTGTCAGCTCCGTCAAAGATCAATATGCAACATAAGTCTACCCCCTAAAAAAGTGGTATATCTTGGGTAATGATACTAAACTGCATCCATTGATAAGGCTCCAATTCTCAAGCACTGAACAGTGTCGTGTTATCCCTTCATTGGCATTACTTCCAGGTTCACTCTGTCTCAGAGTGGTAGTATCTGTTAGTCCCATCTATAAATCAAACTGATCTGTTTGAAATTATGAAATGATTACCAGTTTAAAATGATCTGAAGACACACTTTTTTACAGTATATAAGACCATAATTGCCACACTGAATTCAGTATAGAATAACCCTACAAGGGTTCACATGCAATAAAACAAACCAACCAAACACCCTAAGACATATTAGAGTGTTTTATGTAAAGTAGAGCCTACCAAGTTCATTTTGCAGGCCAGTTTGTTAGGGTAATGACTTCACTTCTCATGAGTATCACTGCTATGACAACCTTGAACCAGACTAGTCTTAACCTTAGGCGCTATACTAAGAGATAATAGTTACATAATTATGTAGTGAGTTTGATTTTTACTTAGTGAACAACCATATTGGTCTTGTATCACAGTAAAACAACTTTATAGATATCATAGAACAATGTTTAGAAAGCTAGTCTCACAGTCCATTACAATACTAATAAGTTTGATCCTCACTGGGTGATCGATTACAATGGCCTTGTGCCATAATTAAGTGAACTCAGTAAGTATCAATAATGAGAAATAAATAGCAATCTAGTCTCACACACCATTAATACTGTAATGAATTTGATCCTCACTGGGTGATCTATTACAATGGCCTTGTGCCATAATTAAGTGAGCTCAATTGTTTTTTTAAGTGAGAGAGAGAGAGAGTAGGAAGAGAGAGGCTGAAATTTGCCCTTATCTTCCTCAAAGAAGTAGTGATTTATACACTTCTGTCTGGAAAAGCAAACCTTACGCTCTGCTGGTGAAATTCCCCTCTGACTAAATAAACTGAAAAGGGATTTTATTTATATCAATTTTCTTAAAGTCATTACTTCAGATTATCTTTTCTTTTGGTTTCTTATTCAGATGCTTTGTGTCTGGAGGTAGTTTTGCCTTGCCCACTTCAATGTAGACAGTTAATTGATTTTCCCTAATAAACTTTGTATTTGTTTATCAGATAACCTTAATTCCTAAAAGTAATTTCATGTCTTTAACCCACCAAAGCAAAGTCCAAAAGGAAAGTTACTTCAAAAGAGACAGGTAACCAGATATACCACCCATATCTTTTTTTTTTAATTCAAAAAGTAATTTAACTTAAGAATGTCAATCAAGTGGTACATCAAAGGGGAGTCAACCCCACAAGACACACCCCATAAGACAATCTCTTATTCACAGATGTTTTAAACAGATCACTTATATTTGTTTACTCTACCACAGAAACAAAAATTCAAAAAGTAATTTGACTTAATTTAAAACTAAATAAGCAAAGTGTTTATTTTGTCTGGAGCAGGTGTTTCTTTTTTGTATTTTTTAAAATTCTTTCCAATGGAAGAACCCTCACTGTACCATAGAGTAAATAAACCAAAAATTGTTGCATCCTCCGCTTTTTCTCTAGTTCTAAGAAATATACATTTCACTCTTACAGTTACATCTTCGATTTCTATAATTCTATTCTGAAATGGTTTGCACATTCATTCTGATTATACAAACACAAAACTGCTTATTTAAATCAAATTTTGACTTAATTAGATTCAATGTAAATCTGACTGAATTTGAATAGTATCTGGTAAGGATTGAACTTATTATGAATAGTTTACAATACCAGAATACACTATACTCCCATTAGTAATTTTAACTTGATTTTATTTTGATTAGATGAAATATTATCTATTTTTTTATTTCTTTCATATTAGTTTCATTTCCTTTATTCATACTATTAGTAATATCATCTTGATAGCAAGATTTTATTATTTTTAGTGAAACCTTTCACAATCCAAATGAATATTATTAGCTATTATTTACTCTATCACCCATAAATAAGTACAACCCTAACAATTTTTCATAAAAAAGTTAATTTTCTTCTAAACCAAAGATAGCAGGATTTTATTATTTCTAGTGGAACATTATACAATCAAAATGGATATTATTAGCTATTATTTACACTATCACCCATAAATAAGTACAACCCTAACAATTTTTATAATAAAAAGTTAATTTTCTTCAAAACCTAAAATAGCAGGATTTTATTATTTCTAGTGGAACATTATACAATCAAAATGGATATTATTAGCTATTATTTACACTATCACCCATAAATAAGTACAACCCTAACAATTTTTCATAAAAAAGTTAATTTTCTTCTAAACCAAAGATAGCAGGATTTTATTATTTCTAGTGGAACATTATACAATCAAAATGGATATTATTAGCTATTATTTACACTATCACCCATAAATAAGTACAACCCTAACAATTTTTCATAAAAAGATCATTTTCTTCTAAACTGAAGATAGCAGGATTTTATTATTTCTAGTGGAACATTATACAATCAAAATGGATATTATTAGCAATTATTTACACTATCACCCATAAATAAGTACAACCCTAACAATTTTTATAATAAAAAGTTAATTTTCTTCAAAACCTAAAATAGCAGGATTTTATTATTTCTAGTGGAACAATTTACTATCAAAATGGATATTAATAGCAATTATTTACATCATCACCCATAAATAAGTACATCCCAAATAATTTTTTATAAAAGTTGATTTTCTTCTGAACCAATGATGGCCGGATTATATTTTTTCTTATTTAACATACCCAGGAAGGATATTATTAACTATTATTTATGATCTGACTCTACAGCATTGACACTCTATGGCCAAAATTAAACCTTAAAATTAGTACATCCTATGTAAAAACCATTATTGATTCTTTTCTTAATAAGGTATTTAAATATGTTACATTTGTATAAGGTAAAAAAGATAAATAAAGGCACACTTGAACTTGTAACAAAGAAGGTAGTACTGTGGCCAGTTGATGTGAAAGAAGAAACTTGAAATGAAATAAACAAATTGTAACATCAACAAACAGGTCTTCTTTTCTACATTGAAATATACAAGGCAAAATTTGAATAGAACAGAATGTTTACATTCATTTGAGTATCCATTTCAAGAAGTTAAAAGTTTCTTGTTTAAAGGAATACACTTTCCTGGTGTTCAAAGACTGAGTATTCTAGAGAGGGTGTATGTTAGCGTGGGTGTATGCTAGAATAATACATAAAATTATATCCATATTGATGCTAGTGCTACATGTGAAGAACTGATAATGAATGCTGAATTTGGAGGTTGATATCTGTTTGGATATTTTTAGAATCCCAGAAGCATTTACAGTGTCAAAAGCTAAAAAAAGCTTGGGAATTTTCACATGACCCACTCTCAGCTACATCATCAGCACAGAAAATGTGCAATCCACTTGGTTTTTTTTGTTTTGGTTTGGTTTTTTTTGTTTTTTAATGATTTTGTTTTTGTTTTTGTTTTTCTTAGTTTTGTTTTTTGTTTCTGATTTTTATTTTTTTTTGTCATCTTTTTTGTTTAGTTTAGTTTTTTTTAGCCATGATGAATGAGGATTGGAAATAAATGCAACAATAAAAAAATGAATTTTTTTGACTGAAATATAAAAGGGTTTTAAAAAGAAATAGTTATGATGTTAAACTGAAAAAAAAATGATTTTTTTTATTCATGTATGAGCTCAACTTTGATCTGTATAACAAAGAGCATTTTGGGGTCAATGTACTTCAGCATAATTATATTTACCCAACCCCTCCGCTCGGGCAGGATATGACACAAGATCAATTTTTTTTAAGCGGAGTTTAACAGGATTTGAATTCAGAGTTTTTCCTTCTCCTAGACTAGTTGCCTCACCAAGGCTGAAGAAAATAGTCTGCCCTACTATTTATCCATAGCTGGAGGGAGAATAATTGGATTCATACCTTTCCCAAGGGTATTAGTGCAATCAGTCTCGTCCAGGATTTGAACTCGTGTCGCCGAAGAACCCAGTCCGTCCTACTATTTACCCATAGCTGGAGGGAGAATAATTGGATTCATACCTTTCCCAAGGGTATTAGTGCTATGTGAAATGCAATCAGTCCAGGATTTGAACTCGTGCACTTCAGCATAATAGTCTGATGAATTTCAGCTACTCAAGTTCAAATCTGAGATGAGAGTCTCTATGTTTTACTAATTGCTAATGCCCTTGTAGCAGAAAGAAACTTGTATTTTTTGTTTGGCGCATAATTTATTTTCACCGTTAGAGTCGCCGAACATTTTCACCCAATCAGGATGACCTGTCTAATTCAGCCCAAACCATATTTCCTAGCAGCACCAAAAATTGAAGAAAGCCCATGAAACTCTCTCTCACGCAGAAATCCTCAATGGGAACGGACGTCTATTCGTCTGCTCTTGAATAGCAGTAGCAGCATCATACACTATGAGGAGAGCCCTCTAGTTTATAGACCCCTTGAGGCTATTCTTCTAGACCAAGGGATCCTCGTTAAAAACAAATTAGATGATACACTCTAACAACTTCCTTCCTACGAGCCTCACAGCATACCAGCATAAACCCCTTACTTCATGCTGCCATTAAAACCTTGATACAAAACCTAACAATGTCTTCATTCTTCTCCACTAGCTTTATTTTCCATCAACATTTAGTGAGGGGATAACAACCAGTGAAATACCAATGCTACCAATGAAATACCAATGCTACCAACGAAATATCAACGCAACCAACGTAATACCAACATAACCAACGCAAAACCAACTTAAACCCAAAAACCTAATAATAATAACCATAATAATAATATCCCCATCGCTATACCCTTGTAAAAGGCATAGATATATCTATTCTCCCTTCAGCTACAGGTAAATAAAAGGTCAGACAAAGTTCTTTAGCCTTGTTTAGGTAACCAGTGCAGGAGAAAGATAGCTTTGAATTTGAACCAGCTTTACTCCACTTAAAAGCTGACTTTCTGTAGTCAAATTAATAAAAAAAAAAGAAAAGAAAAGTTGGCGAACGTAGTCAAGGGCGACACAAAGGCTCCCTTTTCAATACACCAAGGTGTTGGGGACACCACTACTCTATTCCTTGGATTGCTTCACTTTACTCTTGATCTGTACCTTATAATATTCTCAAGTGGCATGACTTTCAATTACTTGAACAGGCTTAGTTATATCAAGTTGCTCATGACCTCAGTCTTGAGCTTTGCTCTGTGCAGTATTGTTTCCAATGTTCAATTTAATATAGACTTCTATTGTGCCTTGGACTCTTTGTGACTACTCTATTTGATTGATATTTATCCAACTTCCCTCCAAGTCAGATTTGTCATTGTGGTTGTGGCTTCATCTGTTAGAGTCTCAATAGAATATAAGGCAGCAATCCAATGACATTATTGGCAGTAGCCAAGAATTCTTTCAATAGCCATGACAATATGTTTGGCAGTAGTGGTAGTGGTGATGGTGGTTGCAGTGGCCATTGTTATGGTGGTTGTGGTTTCATCTGGTTGAGTTTCTGTAGAGTATAGGGCATGTTTCTGCTGTGTATAGTCTTTTGTTGCCAGAAAAATACAGTATTTTATTTAGTATTGATGATGGGTAAAATCTTTTATCATATACCTGCATCTTTAAGAGACGTGAGAGAAGGATGGGAAAACATTTTTGATTACTGTATATTATTTTGGAGAAATCAACAGTGCAGATATTAAGAGATAAGGTTATAGATAAATGTGTGGACAGATAACTGAAGGCCAAGTTCCCAGGGGCAAAAAATGATTTCAAGTTAGATAAATGACAGCAAATAGCCCTAAGCACAAAAGATGGATCTGTAAAACATGATTTTGGATTATAGCATATGCACTACTACCATTGATGGATTTATTGAGTCAGTTTCTAGAAGAAAAAACAAAGGACTAGTGGGAAACTATTTGAACAGATAGATAGATAGATAGATAGTGAAATATATATGAATGCACTGATAGATAGATAGATAGATAGATAGATAGATAGATTGATAGATAGATAGGGTCAAATTCAAAGGACATAGCCAGACTAAAATAAGCAGATATAAACAGACCTTCATAAAGATAGACATGAATAGACTAAGATAGATAGATAGATAGATAGATAGGATTCGGCGTTAAATAACCTACAATGGTCAATATGCCATAAAACCTAACCAATCTCTCGCTCTCTCTTCATCTCTCTCTCTCTCTCATTCTCTCTCTCTCTCTTCTTCTCTCTCTCTCTCTCTCCTTCTTCTCTCTCTCTCTACTTACATTCTTCTGTCTTCACCATTCTTCCTCATTTTTTCTCTCTTTTTCCTTTTCACTCTTCTTTTCTACTTTCTTATTCCTTTCTCTTCCTTTATCATGCTCTCTTTTTTTTCTGTAATTTCTCCTTTCTTTTATTCTCATATCATGTTCTCTGTCTTTACTTATTTTTTCTCTCTTTCTCCTTACTTTCTTCCATCTTCTTTCTCTTTGTCTTTCTCTGTACTTTTTTCTTTTTTCTCTCTTCCTCCTTTAGCTATGCACTTTTCTTTAATCACTCTCTCATCTTTCTTCATCTCACTTTCTTTCTTTCTTTCTTTCTTTCTTTCTTCTCACTTCATTTTTTTGTCTTCTTTTCCCTCTTTTATTACTTCCTCTTTTGCTTATTCCTTTCTCTTCTATTTTTACTGTCCTGTGTCTGTTATTTTTTCTTTCTTTTCACTCTCAAAATACACACACACACACACACACGCGCGCACACACACACACACAGAGACAAACACATATGTGTGTGTGTGTGTGTGTGTGTGTGTGTGTGTGTGTGTGTGTGTGTGTGTGTGTGTGTGTGTGTGTGTGTGTGTGTAGTTGGGCAGCAGTCTTTCATTTAACAATGTCTGATTAAATAATAAAAACACATTTTGTCTATATAGTTTTATCAAGATCCTTTCAAGTTTCCTGATAAGTGTCTTGGTTTTAGGCTGGAATTGGTGGATGAATTTACCAGAATTGTCTCAAGTGCTTTCAGACCTTACATAGGCCATCATCAGGGGTTGCTTGCATGTATAAAGAGTGTTTTTTTTAAGAGTTTATATATATATATATATATATATATATATATATATATATATATATATATATATATAGGACAATTAAATCATTCAACTACGAACATTTAAATCTTCCTGGTAAAGAGCTCAATGTAACTAACATCACAGAGCAACAATTCATATCAATACCCAGAGCAGGATGGAAATAAATTTACACTCCTAACATGACCAGATTTTGTTTTTCTTAAAAGTATATATATATATATATATATATATATATATATATATATATATATATATATATATATAAATTATCCAGTTAGTGTCCAAGGACAGTGTGTGTGGATTATTGTTTTACATAGAATATATGAGGGTAATCATATGAATCTATGAGAGTGCTCAATGTATGGCTATTGTTAGTTCCCTATTTATTCTCTAGGGTATAACAAAATTCACATTCAGAGCGTATATAGTGCAATTAGATGGAGACTCAAACTCGGTTAAGCCGTCATGTAAAGAGTCATCCGACGAGACGGAGAATATACCAACAATATTCTCCGCCGAAATAAATTTATTATGACGGCT
>CAUZXS010002649.1:0-32500 GCA_963585895.1 Sepioteuthis lessoniana
TGTACTGTGATCAACAGCACCTTCACCGTTGTCACAACAAAAGAATTATTAATATTTGGAATATTTGAAACCCAAGGATTATTATTAGTTACTTGAAACAATATTACTTGGAAATTATTGGTATTTGATAAGAATACTTGGTATAAAATTTCAGTGTGCAAACAAATGATTATTTTTATACAGAAATAGTTACTCTAAATCATATAATTGTATATAAATTATTAGCATTTGATAGGAATACTTGAACCCATGTAAGTTGGCAACATTTAGTCGAGGGTGACATGAAGGCTCCTTTTTCAATAGCTACTACTAGGTGTAGGGGAGGGTACTACTCCTTCCCCTGGATTGCTCCACTTTACCCTTGAAGCATACCTTATAATGCTGAGAGTTAAGCAGAGAGATATCAAGTACCATTTTTAAAGTCTTTGGTATAACCCAACCTAGGATTGAACCCCAGGTCTCCCCGACTATTGACGAATATTCTACCCACTAGGCCGATTAGCTGGTTATGAACCCATGTAATTTGATCGGAAACCATGTTGGTAAGGCTTAGAATACACTAAGTGCATTTTTTGTAAAGAAGAAAGACTCCCCCCCAAAAAGTGGTGTGTCCGAGGTATGACAATAAACTAGATCTTATGGTGAGGCTTCGGTTCTTGACATCTGAGAAGTGTGGAGTACTGTTATATACTCATATGCAGATGCATGCAGAAACATAATGACGCAATAACGACAAGCGGACACAGTTCTGTCGAAAAATATCTCTCACTTTATTGAAAGGTTTGTGTGTGAGAGGTGAGTTGGAGACTGAACAAAGACTGCAACATATTGACCCCCCTCAGCTCCTCTGGCCATAGCAGTATGTCTTTTTCGTTCTCCTGGGCTGCTCAACCGGGGGCCTGGGGGCTCACCCTCTCTGCTGAGAGCTGGTTCCCACCGCTCGGTCTGGAACACTGAACTCCAACTGCCTGACTTCCTGTCTCGCCCCGGGTTATATCATTGTTCTACACCCACTCAATTCAACCCATCGACAGCCAAGGCCATCCCCCGATCTCTTCAACCGGATGCACCTGTTATTTACACAGGTGCATTTCTTCTTTTGACTGCTTGGCCGGGTCGGAGGTCAATATGCAACAGTACTCTTTCATTGGTATTACTCCCATGTCTGCTGTGACTCGGAGTGGTAGTGCTTCTTCAGGTCCTATCTATGGGTCAAACAGATTGGTTTAGAAATTATTTGTATTCAGTTAGAATATTTAATGTCATAGAACTGTAAATTATCTATATTAATACAAAGCCATGAAACTGTGTGCAGATAAATGATCAAATTGAAATAATTATCTAAATCTTATTATTAGTATTAGATAGGAATACTTTAAACTATACAATTGTGTGCAAATTATTTGTATTTGATAGGAATACTTGAAATCATGTCACTGTGACTCTGGTTTCACTGGCATATATTTATGTATTGAACTTTGGTCGTGAGGTCACCATCACTTTTACTCTTTCTATATGTCTTTTTCTCATTTTAGGAAAAGTGAGACGACTTACAATGGGATTGTGTATACAGTTGAATTCCTATTCTTTCAAGAAAAAATTATCAGAAAAAAACAACCTTAGACTGCAGCCAGAATTTGAGCTGAGATAACAGTTTGTGTGTCTGTATTTCATAACTGGTTAAAATTTGAAATCAAACTTGCATGTAAAAAGCAAAGAGTTGTTTTGGTTGTACGTATTTAGTCTACCCTTTCGCCATAAGCCTGATTGTGACACAAAGTTGATTTTTAAGTGGAGTTCAATTGGTTTAAATTCAGAATTTTCCTTCCCTTGGATTAGTTAACCAATTTCTTATCAGCACTGTTGGCTTGGGCTCCAGAATACACTAACTGCATCTCTGCAGAGGGGTAAGGCTCTCCCAACAAGTGTCCAATCTGATGGTAAGGCTCCAGTAATGCTGGAACTTTGGGAAATGCTGAGTACCTCTTTATTGCCATCACTCCCAGGTCCACTCTGGTTCAGAGCGGGTAGCACCAGATGAGGTCATATTTATGGGTCAAATAGAACTGTTTGACATTTAAACGCTGTGCAAAAATATGACTCGTGCTAAAGTGAATTGTTTGAAATAGAGCAGTTTGATCATTTAACTATGTGTATCTACAAAATGTATTTACAAATCCTATATTTAATATATATGTATAAAGAGGATTTGGCATTCAATAACCTACAATGGTTGATATGCTATAAAACTAAACCAAACCAAATCATATATATATATATATATATATATAAAGAGGATTTAGCATTAAATAACCTACAATGGTTGATATGCCATAAAATCCAACCAAACCGAATCATATATATTTAATATATGTATAAATAAAGAGGATTTGGCATTAAATAACCTACAATGGTTGATATGCAATAAAACTCAAACAATTTTTTTGTTTACTTTTTTTTTTTTCTTTTTTTTCTCAGATGAGTTGTGTTGTTTTTCCTTCCTTTTCTTACCTCACAACCAAAGTGGAATCATCCATTATTCAAACAAAGCTAGTTAAAACATTCTTAATACTATTTAATGAAAAACAGAATAAAATGTTTGACCAACTAACTTAATGTATGTATTTACCAACTCATTCGTCACAGGTAGGATGTGTCACAATTTGAATTTTCAAATGTAGTAAAGCTGGTTTGAATTGTTTTTCTTCTCCTAGTTTGGTTGCCATTTCAAGGCTAAGGAACCCAGTCTGCTTTAATATAGCTTTAAGTGGAAGAAGAGCTGAGTTTGTGCCTTTCCCAAAGGCATTAGCATAAAGTGAATTGCAGACAACTTCCTCTAGAAGTTGAGCTCTGGTTGCTGATTGCATTTCCCTATGACAATAACCTTGATGTTTAAAAATTCAACTATTTCACCAACTACAACCACAAGCATTGTATTAGTTGAATACTTATAAAATCTGTAAGAAGAGCTTACATTGATGGAATAGTATAATTTATAGAGAATCCAAGTCTGAGTCAATGACTGGCAGATTATTGTACCTCAGGACCCAACCATCAGCTGACACAGTATCTGATAACACTCATTGCTGAAGGAAGCAGTGATTATTTCTGGAGTTTCTCTTATTATTAGCGGTTATTAACCAAGAGTGGAATCTTGGAAGACAATAATGAGACAATCCATTTCCTTCCACCCTGACACTAGAAATTGCTCCAATTAAAAATACTTTATCACAGAGCAAAGCTGTGGCTTATTCTATGACCACCACTTGCTCTGGTGTGCAAAGTATCTGTGGCCCACATCAATTTTTATGTTGCAGGCCTTTCTTTTCAGGGTGCATGGCCACTGCCAGTTCTAGTGTGGCACACCTACCGGTTCAGGTGTCTTGGGTATGACACTTAATTCCATTCAGTGATGAGGCTTCAGTTCTGGAGTGTATAGTGTCATCCATTCATTGCTATTACACTCAGATTCATTCTAACCCAGAATGGTTGTATTTGTTAGTTCCATCCATATCTCAGATCTGTTTTAAAATTATTAGTATTTGGTAAGAAGCCATGTAGCAGTGTGCAAAGAAATGGTTATCATCATTGTTGTGTTCTAGTTAGTGAACGGTTATAATATTAAATAAAGGACAAACCACGATATGAGAGGAAATAGAGATATATTCTCAGGAGAAAAAGTATATACAATAGAGAGACTATTAGTAGACCCTATTTACCCAACCCCTCTGCTCGGGCAGGATATGACACAAGGTCAATTTTTAAGCGGAGTTTAACAGGTTTGAATTCAGAGTTTTCTTTCTCCTAGACTAGTTGCCTCACCAAGGCTGAAGAACCTAGTCTGCCCTACTATTTACCCATAGCTGGAGGGAGAATAATTGGATTCATACCTTTCCCAAGGGTATTAGTGCTATGTGCAATGCTATCAGTCTTGTCCAGGATTTGAACTCGTGTCACCATGTCCAATTCCTACGACGATAACCATTACACCACGGGCACCTCTAACAAGAGACTATTAGTAGACAAGAACATAGGATTAGAACATAGGATTAGTGAATGCATGTAATATTTAAATAAAGGACAAACCACGATATGAGAGGAAATAGATATATTCTCAGGAAAAAGTATATACAATAGAGAGACTATTAGTAGACAAGAACATCGGGTTAGTGAATACAGAATAATGATATCCTCATCATGTCGTGCTGGTAGCACGGATATCCCTGACCCTCTCTCGCCACTTTTCACTATTGTTCATCACCTCTGGCAGGTCTTCTGGACTACATCCTGTATCCTCACATAGTTGCTGAATGTATGTTCGTGCTGGTCGTCCTGCCTTTGCTTGGCCATGTGTGGGGGTCCACAAGAGTACATCACTTATGAGCTCGTCCTTGCTTCTCCAGCAGTGTCCTGCATGTCTGGTTCGTCTAACTTGAATAGTTTTCATGATAGGAGGCAGGTGGCCGTACAGTTGGTGTCTTGTGGGGTGTTGCCGCCAGGACTTGTTCAAGATTGCTTGCAGCATTCTTGTGTAATTGCCGTCTAGCTTCTTCTCCAGCCGTTTTGTTAGAGTCCACGTAGTGCATCCATATAGTAGTATCGATAGATATAGTCCGACGATAGTATTGGGTTCTGTTATAACAGTAGCAAGTAAGGTGATCTAGTGCAATCTCCAGTCTCCAATGTTGTAATACTATTCCTATAAGAAGCTGCTCTTCACCTTGTAGTCTGCTCTAGTATTAGTAGCTACTGCTATATATGGCAGATGGACTAGTTCATTTTGTGGAGAAAGGTGGGCGATGCCCAACAATCATTAAACAGGAATAGTTACTTGAAACCTTATAACTGTGTACAAATTATTTGCATAAGGAAAGTTACTGAAGATTATTATTATTAGTTAATTGATTGCCCTGTCGGCTGGGGCTGTAGAATACACCGACTGCACAGGGGGTAAGACACCCCCCCACAAGTGACCTGGATATGACACTAAACAATCTGATGGTGAGTTTCCAGTGATGCTGGAGCTTTGGGGAATGCGGAGTACCCCTTTATTGCCATCGTTCCCTGGTCCAATCTAGCCCGGAGTGGTAGCACCTGATATGGGCCCTATCTATGGGTTAAATAGAACTAACGGCATACTTATGCTAAACTGAATTGTTTGATTAAACTGAATAGCTTGAAATAGAAATGTTTTTGACAATTAACTATATTTACATTTAAACTGCGTGCTTATGCTAAACTGAATTATTTGAAATAGAACTGTTTTTTGACATTGAATCTGTATTTACACTAAACTGAATTGTTTAACATGGAACTGTGTGTAAACAAAAGCTGTACTTATACTAAACTGTATTAGCTGAATTAGAACTGCTTGACTACACTGAATAGCTTGAAATAGAAATGTTTTTTTGCAATTAAACTGTACTTACATTTAAACTGCATGCTTATGCTAAACTGAATTGTTTGAAATTGAACTGTTTTAGACATTGAAACTGTACTTACACTAAACCAAATTGTTACATATAACTGCTTGAATAATTTGAAATAGAAATGTTTTTGACAATTAAACTGTGTACTCATGCTAAACTGAATTGTTTTAAATAGAACTGATTATTTACATAAAAATGGATTTGGCATTAAATAACCTACAAAGGTTGATATGCCATAAAACCCAACAAACCAACCATTAGTTACTTGAAACTATATAATTGTGAGCAAGAATAGTTACTTGAAGCTATGATTAATTACAAATTATTATTATTATTATTATTAATCTGAAATCATAACTTTGAGCAGATTACTTGTATTAGATAGGAATACTTGAAATCATCTAACTGTCAACTATCTATATTAAGAATAGCTACTTGGAGCTATAATAATTTAAAAACGGGGGTGTCCTCGTGGTGTAATGGTTAAAGCGATGGACTGCGGAATCGTAGTATGCGAGTTCGTACTCCAGTCGCGCTACTACATTCACTTTCGGGCAAATACCCTTGGGAAAGGTATGAACCCCCTTATCCTCCCAGCTATGGGTTAAATAGTACCACTACTGTTCTTCTAGGAGAATGGCTTTGGCATTAAATAACCTAAAAAGAGTTGATATGCCATTAAACAAAGAAACCAAACCAAACCTAATTTAAAAATCATTAATTATTGGAAACTATATAATTGTTAACATACCAAAAATCCTACAACTAAACCTTGCTTATTAACGATTTGCGACCGCTGCTGATACAAATCATTTTCTAATTCAACTACTCAACATGATCTTTGATGTGGGGAAAATCCTGATCACTTCTTATTGTTCCAAAATCATTTTGGCTTCTGCATGAATTAAATGTATAACTGCCCAATGGTGGTGCCGCCAAACCATCTTATTTTTCTTCCTCGAGTTGATGAATTTATCTTTTCAATTACAATGAAATGACTTTGTTCGTTCAAATCCCTTGTTGCTGCTGAGTCATTGGCCTGTGAATGTACAATTGTTGCATAAATTTTCTTGTACTATTCAGTCAGGGGGGTGTCCTCCTGGTGTAATGGTTAAAGCGATGGACTGCGGAATCGTAGTAAGCGAGTTCGTACTCCAGTCACACTATTACGTTCACTTTTGGGCAAATACCCTTGGGAAAGGTATGAACCTCCTTATCCTCCCAGCTATGGGTTAAATAGTACCACTACTGTTCTTCTAGGAGAATAGCTTTGGCATTAAATAACCTACAAAGGTTGATATGCCATTAAACAAAGAAACCAAACCAAACCAAACTATTCGGTCAGTCATATTTTTATCTTATTTTGGGAGGGGATCAAACTGAGTATTTGTCTTTTAGCATCTCGCATTCTTCCAGTGTTTTTTTGGTGAAAAATATATATGCATATATATATATATATATATATATATATATATATATATATATGCATATTAGAGAACTATTATATTCCCTACCTATGAACATTAATGGGTATGCAGACACTATTGTGGGGGGGGGGTTTAAAATATATTAAGTTGTCATCAAAAGCAGTGGTTACCTTCTTCACACCACTGGCAAGTATTGTATTTTGTTAATGTGATGAAGATTTCCATTTCATTTCCAACCTCCATTTTGTTTATTTCCCATTCAGTAACCTTTTTGTTAGGTTACAACAAAAACAATGGAAATAAATCCAATGGCATATAAAAATATGAAGTCTGAGGAATTCAGAGCATGTACCTATTTAGATACAATATGCCAACATTTAATGTTGCATTTTTCTTTTTTCTTTTTTGTGTTAAACCATTTTTAGAGTGATGTTATAATGCTTCATCTGAAAATCATTTCCAAATGAAAAGAAAAAATTCTTAGTGTTCTATTATTGGCATTCCATTCTAAAATTTAGCGACATTAGTGTTTGAAAAAAATTTTAAAGGATAACATCTTTATAGATTTAAAAATTTCAAAAAATTATTTTTCAAATTAATCTGTGTGTAGTTAAAATTAAAAAAAAATTTTTTTTCTTTTAATATTGAATAAAATAAAATCATTATCTTTAAAAAATATTTTGATTAGAAATCAAATCGAAACTTTAGAAAATAAGTATAATCTATTAATAAATAATAAAATCTAATTTAAAGATGAAATATTATTTTTTTAAAATTTAATTTTCTTTATTTGAAAATAGTTTTTGGATGAAGCATTATTACATTGCCTTGAAGATAGTTAAACAAAAAACTGAAACATTAAACATTGGCATATTATCATACAGGGTGTCTCAAAATAGATGCAGTCCATTAATGTGATCATGATTTATTACTGAGACAAGCACAATGATGATAATTTGGAACATGTCCCGTAAAACATGCTTACTTTGAGTTAGACATCAAATCAATGTTTTTTGTTTTTAATTGTTATTATATCAGCTTCCAGGACATGCAATTTTTTTTTGAGTTTCTTGTCTCAGTAATAAATCATTATCATATGAAAGTGTTGCATTTAATTTGAGTGAGTTTTGAATGATTTTGTCTCCAAATAAGTTGTGACGCAAAATATTTTTCCTCTCTCGTACAAGGCATTGTGATCGAAGATTTAGTTGTTATAGTCTACTATTTTTAAAGCTTAAACAAAAAAAGAACACGACATTAGTAGTTATTACCTGTCACATGGGTCTCATATATACTGAGACACCCTATATATAAATAAATACATCCTCAGATTTATTTCATTCATTTATTTATTTATTTATTTTATTTATTTATCTTTTTTTTCATCTTTTTTATTTTTATTTATTTTTTGTATTTACTTTTGTAACCTAACAAAAGGTTACTGACTGAGAAATAACCAAAACAGAGGTTGGAAATGAGATGGAAATCTTTATAACATTAGCAAAATACAATACTTGCCAGCAGCGTGAAGAAGGTAAACCACTGGTCCTGTTGACTACTTCATCAGCATATTACCCCCCTCCTCTCAATAGTGTCAAACATATTTATGAGGAATGGGACATACCCATTAATGTTCATAGGTAGGGATATAATGTGTGTGTGTGTGTGTGTGTGTGTAAGGAGGCACAGTGAATAGTTCTAAGTCTTTGTCAGTTTCTTGCCGATGCAAAATAATGTATTTTTCATTGATGATTGTAATTTTATCATGGTACTTGATTAATTTTTTGTTTCAAACATTCAAATTGGCTATTTTTCTTACTTTCTCAGAAGGTTGGGCTGAAAAGTTTATAGGCTGGTGTCATATCAGCTGTTGATGGCTTTTTTTTTTTACCAATGGGACCCAAGCACTGCAACACTAATGAAAGGTTGCCCTGTCGTCTGGGGCTGTAGAATACACCGACTGCATCTCTGCAGAGGGATAAGACTCCATCTCATGGGTGTCCTGGATATGACACTAAACTAATCTGATGGTGAGGCTCCAGTAATACTGGAGCTTTGGGGAGTGCTGTGTACCCCTTCATTGCCATCGGTTCTAGGTCCACTCTGGCCTGGAATGGTAGCACTTGATCAGGTTCTATCAATGGGTCAAATAGAACTAAACTGCATACTTATGCTAAACTAAATTGCTCGAAATAGAACTGTTTTTGAAATTGTACTTGCACTAAAAAGAATTGTTTGAATTAGAACTGTTTGACTAAACTGAATACCTTGAAATAGAAATCTTTTTGACAATTAAACTGTACTTATGCTTCATTAAATTGTTTGATATAGAACTCTTTATTTGTATAAAAGCCTTGGGAAAGTTAGGAACCCCCTTATCCCTGAAGCTAAGAGTTAAATACTATTACTACTGTTCTTCTAATACTATTGTTTTGACATTAAGTAACCCATGAAGGTTGATATGCCATTAAACAAAGAAATCTAATCAATTAATGCCAAAGTCGTCATCATAGAAGAATTGTAAGTAAGTTGGCCAATCGTTGTCGAAGGTGACCCGAAGGCTCCTTTTTCAATAGCTACTATACTGAAGTGTAGGAGAGGGCACTACTCTTTTTTCCAGGATTGCTTCATTTACTTTTTGATTCATACCTTATAATGCTGTTAAATAAGGAGACATCAAGTACCTTTCTTTCTTTTCTTTTTTTTTTTTAAATTTTTATTTATTTATTTTTTTTGAGTCTTTGGTATGACGTGACCTGGGATTGAACCCTAGTCTTTCAGACCATTGATTCCATTCCCAAGGGTGTTAGTCCAAAAGTAAATTTGATAACATGACTAGTTTGAAGTTGCTTGCTATGATGTTGTAGTCCAGTGCATTAGCCGTAAGGATTACCCCCTGCAAAATTTGAAGCAAAACTCTTTTTTCTATTAGAGCAATACTTTTAAAATACCGTTAGAGAATAAAGCCAATTCCAGTTCAATTTCCAGCTGAATGATAATTTTATCGTGTTTGTATTTGTACTGAACCTCATATCAAAAAGTTGGGCAATTAGAAATAACAAAAGTAACTCAGGAATGTTTTATCACACGATCCTTGGTATTATGGGAACCTGACAATTTCACAGATTGTCTTGTGATCATGAAAGTTGACTGTATCTGTCTTTTCTCCAATATCATTTGACTCTGCAGGTTTTGTCTCTCTTTTTTTTTTTTTTTTTTTTTTTTTTTTTTCTTTTCAACTTTTCCTTTCTGATGAGTTTGGGTTTTAAAATAAAATGCTAGTGAAGTCAGTAGATAAGATGGCAACCTGTGGACATGCTGGGACAGGTTCATGATCTGGAAGTTTATTGACTGACGTGTGTGGTAACAAGTAAATCTCTAACAAATTAACGGGGAGCAGGAGGGAGACAGACAATGACGACAAAAAAATAAAATAAATAAAATAAAAAGGCCTTTCATCCTACCTGCAAAATCGAGAAAGCTAAAATTTCACACAAGGTAATTAGATTCCCACTTATCTGTCTTTGTTGAGGTTCTCGTATTTATCGTCTGAAAAATACTTTATATTCCTATCATGTGCTAAAGATTTTACAAGCATACAAATGTAATGGCTGTAATAAACACTTGGAGGTGCTTGTGGTGTAGCAGTTATCATTGTAGGTAATGGATTGTTTGCGTTTTACATTGTGCTAATGCTTTTAGGAAAGTTATGCATTCAACTATTCTAGTAGGGCAGACTAGGCTCTTTAACCTTGGTATGGCAACCAGTCTAAGATAAAACACACTAAATTCATAGCTGTTAGACTCTGCTTAAAAACTGACCTTGTGTCACATCTTGCTTGGAGGGCTTGGTTTTGTTTCTTTGTTTAATGGCATATCCACCTTCATGGGCTATTTAATGCCAAAGCTATATAAAAGAACAGAAGTACTATTTAACCTAGAGCTGAGGATAAGGTTTAATGGCATATCAACCTTCATGGGCCATTTAATGCCAAAGCTATATAGAAAAACAGCAGAGGTATTATTTAATCCAGAGCTGAGGATAAGAGGGTTCATAACTTTCCGAAGGGTATTAGTCTAAAAATGAATGCAACAGTACCACTGTGGTTTGAACTCACTCACTATGATCCCGCAATCCAGAATGTTAACCACTACACGACAGAGACTTCCCCTTTAGAGGTGCTTGTGGTGTAACTGTTACCATTGTGATAAATGGACACGGCAACAAGAGTTCAAATCCTGGACAAGGCTGCTTGCCTTTCACATAGTGATATTACCTGTGACAGATGTATGCATCCAACTATTCTCCCTCCAGTTATGGGTAAATAGTAGGGCAGACTGTGCCTTTTTAACCTTCATATGGCAATGGATCTTGAAGAAAAAAACTCTGAATTCAAACTTGTTAACATCCACTTAAAACCTGACCTTGTATCATGTCCTGCTTGTGCTGATACTATGGATACTTGCGGTTGTTTAAACTTAAATGACAGTTGTAGCTGAGTCAGTTATTGGCATTCCTCTGATAGATTTTAGATTAGATTATTAGGGTTAATGGCATATCAACTCTTGATAGTTATTTCATGCTAAATCCTGTTTTTATTTTCATATACATTACATATGATTTTTAAGTGAATAGTTTGTAGGTGACTTTTTTTTTTTTTTTTGCAACAAGTTAGTTCATTTGTTGGCTTGCCCAGTCATCTGGGGCTGTAGAATACACCTGCACATCTGCAGAGGGGTAAACCCTTCCCCCATGAGTTTCCTGATATGAAACTAAACCAATCAGATGGTGAGGTTCCAGTAATGCTGGAACTTTGGGGAATGCGGAGTACCCCCTTCATTGCCATCGCTCCTTGGTTTACCCTAGCCTGGAGTGGTAGCACCTGATAGGGCCCTATCTATGGGTCAAATAGAACTAAAATGTATACTTATGCTAAACTGAATGGTTTGAAATAGAACTGTTTTGACATTAAATGTGTGTAAACATGTTATTGCGACCTACCTACATGATAATGAACTCTTCCTTCTTCATAAATACTTACCTTTTTTACTCTCACCGAGACTTTCTCCCAGCAGTCAAACCTGAGAATTTGGACGGATATTTCTTTCTGCTGAACTAACACTCTTATTTTGTATATATGTTCTGTTCATTCAATACACTTGTTCAACCTACTTTCTCTTCTTCCGTGTCTTTCTGGCCCCTAACCATATTGACCAACCCCTCCGCTCGAGCAGGATATGACACAAGGTCAATTTTTAAGCGGAGTTTAACAGGTTTGAATTCAGTTTTTCCTTCTCCTAGACTAGTTGCATCACCAAGGCTGAAGAGCCTAGCCTGCCCTACTATTTACCTATAGCTGGAGGGAGAATTATTGGATTCATACCTTTCCCAAGGTTATTAGTGCAATGTGAAATGCAATCAGTCTTGTCCAGGATTTGAACTTGTGTCGCCGTGTCCATTTCCTACGACGATAACCATTTACACCACGGGCACCTCCCCTAACTGGTCACAACAAAACAAAAAAAAACTATACTTATACTAAACTGAATTGTTTGAAATAGAACTTTATTTGTATAAAAATGGATTTGGCATTAAATAGCCTACAAAGATTTATATGCCATAAAAAGCAAACAAATAAATCATTTGTTTGTATGCATGTAAAGAGTTTAAAACATGGCTATCTAATACTAATATTTGTATTTGATATTAATCATTTGTTAAACAGTATCAAGTATAGTTAATGATTAAACAGTTTTGTTTGATGCATAGAGGGAGCCTAAACAGGTACTACCACTCTGGGTCAGAGTTGACCATTATGGATTTTAAAAGCATAGAAATGTGATGGTTATAATAAACATTTGAAGTTATTCAAACCAAAATTACCATACTAGGAACTTGAGGGTCAATTATTGGCTTTCCTCCATATTGTGCAGCCATGTTTTATTAGACACGGCTTTTTTTTTTTTTTTTTGAGTCATGAAAACAGATGTTGTTGTTCAGATGTGTGGTGTAGTGGTTATTGCCACCAGAGAAATGATGACTACCCAACGGAATTGCAATAAAGGAAATACAAGTAATTTATGATTTAATTATAAGATGAACAAAGTAAGAGTCAAAGTTGATACCAGCAATTCTTTGTCTAAATTATTATTATTAAACAGAATTATTCGAGTAAGATAGTGTTACAAGGCCACATTTCTTCTACCGTTTTAGTTTGATATCTCACTGAAAATCAAAATAATGCAAATATTGTATTACATTGGTAGCTCTTAGGTTCTCCACTAGTATACAAATAATTCAAATAATAAAAATGTAGAAAAAAACCGTTTTAAGGAACTCTTGGGAAGCTTTTGAAGTATTCTTCGAGATACTCATAACGGTCTTAGCATCAATATATAATAACGGGGGTAATAAAAAGAAAAGATACGAGTCAGTTGTTTCTTTACTTTCGGTTTATCCATTGGTTCATGGACTAGAGAGTCTGGCCAAAAGAATCCAAACTTCTCAACAAAAAGCTGCTAAGAGGATAAGAAATTTGATAAAATACCATTTCCGAACTTCACTGACCAATTTCTTAATTCTTACATATTTGGATATTTTCATTTTCTTACAAACTCATTGTAACTTATCAATTACTACTTGTCACTTATCTGTCACCTTAGATAGTTTTACAATAGATTTTTTTGTCCTCTTTCTTTCTTGGGTTAAACAATGAGGCCTTGGCATTTGGATATTTGTATCATTTGCTGTAATTAATTAAAATCTCTTATATTATTTTTTATTATTGCGTTACCCCTGCCATAACAATAGGAATACTTAAAACTATTTAACTGTCTATAAACAAATGATTATTATTAAATAGAATTAGTAGTGTAGGATAGGAATACTTGAAACCATTTAACTGTATGCAAACAGGTGATTATTCTTAAAAAGAATTATCATTATTAAATAGAAATGGCTACTTAAAACCATGTAATTATATATAAATTGTTGGTGTTGGTTAGGAATACTTGGCATTTGTCACAGTAGTTGGATGGTATTGCTCCGTGGAATGTAAACTGCTTTGTTCAGGTTTTGAACTCTGATCGCGTTGTCCATTTCCTCCAATGATAATCATTACACTATGAGTGCCTCTTTTAAACCATACTTGAAACAATATAGTTGTAGGGCAATCTGAAGGCTCCCTTTTCAATAGCTACTACACTAAAGTGTAAGGAAGGGTACTACTCCTTTCCTGGATTGCTCCACTTATCCGTGATGTGTACCTTTATAATGTTGAATGTTAAGCAAGGAGGCATCAAGTACCGTTTTTGAGTCTTTGGTATGACTCGACCAGGGATTGAACCCCAGTCTTCCAGATCATTGGCGAACACTCTACCCTCTATGCCAATGGGCTGGTATATAACTCTGCAAATTGTTTGTATTAAGAAAAGTTACTTTAAAATTATACTGTTTCATTATTATTTTTAGAAAGTTCTCTTTGTGACAATGATAGATTATCTCCATTTTTTTTTTTCTTTTTTTTTTTCCTCTCTAAATGAAACAGGAAGAGAATTCATGTAAATTTCTTAAATTTTAATCAAAACTTTTGTCAATAACCAAAGAAAAGAAAAGAGAATTCTGTATGAATAAAAGATGCTGTTATATAAATAATAGCATCGAATTTATTTGTGGACCACTGTAGATATTTCTGTTTTGGCCAAAATATGGAAGGAAAGAAAATGTTTGGACAGATTAAGTATTTATGGAGAATATCATTCTCCTGCGAGAGCAATGATGTAATAAAACAAGAATGGAAACAGATTGCCAACTCTAATCTTGGAAGACGCAATTTGAAATTGCTTAAAGGAAAATTATTAATTGATCTTGGGAAATTGCTTATTAAGTTAAGTTTGTGATGATGATGGCATCTGTTAGTCTGAGACTGTGGTGGTGGTGGGGGGGCTTGCACCTTGATGTAGATGAAGTTGTGTGGAAGATCAGCAGTTACTCTAGCAGCTAGACACCTTTCTCCACATGTGCGCAGAGGTGTGGGTTAGGGTTAGGGTCACATTATTGGTACCGAAAATGGAATCAGAAGGCCTGTTTGTGTTCGTTTTGCACTCATGCCCTTGAGAAAGGCATGACTCCATCTGTTTCCCCTCTCCCTCAACTATATCTGAAATAGTAGAGCAGGTTTGGCTCTTTAGCTTTGGTTGGCAACCAGTCTAAGAGAAGGACAATTCTGAATTCAAATCCAGAACCTGGTGTCTCTAAGGTAGTTTTAAATTACCTTTAATTTCCCTTGCAGGAGAGTAAGACTTCCCCACTCTCCAAAACAGGATGTCCTGAATAGGACACTAAACTGAATCTGATTGTGAGTCTTCAGATCTGGGGAGTGTGGAATATCCTTTCATTGCCATTATTCTCATCTTCACTCTAGCCTGGAGTGGTAGTTAGGGTCCCATCTATGGGTCAAATATATCTGTTTAAAAATTCTTCATATTTGATTGGACTGTGCACTGAAATAAATAAACTTGGGGAAACAAGTACACTAAAAAAATGTAATTGGTAATATACAATGAATGCAATTCCCTAACCTCCTCGATATGAAATAACCCTCAACAGATTGATATGCTATTAAAATCAATCCATCATAGGAAAATGATCTACTCCACAAAGTGATTCAAAATAAGACCTCCATCTTATAAACTTTTAGAGGTTTGTAATGAAATTGTATCTCTATAACCAAAAATAATCTCTACCCAGCAAGGCAGTGAATTAGCATTCACTTGAATAAGCTATGTCTGGCACAAGGTGATGTTTTTAGAGCACTCATGAATCTGATTGTGAGTCTTCAGAAACTTATGAAAGTAACCACTATACTAAAAGTAATTATCAGTATTGTCAAAATAAAGATTTTGATATCATCCCCAGCCCATTTTTCTCCTCTCGGTGTGTAGTAACAGGGTTAATTTTAGGTTGGATGGAAATAACTATTACTAATTATTAATCAGTTATCTTCTGTTAAACCCCTTCCTCTTTTCACACATCGGCTTTGTCTTTATTAGTCAATGAAATATAAATATCTCAAAATCTGGCACCTTGCACGGGACAAATAAAAATTCAACCAAAATCTTTTTATGTATAATTCAAATTCTTATATTCGGACACATGTATTTATCCAACCACTCCACCACCGGCATGTTGTGACATGAAGTCAGTTTTTATGCAGAGTACCCATTCATCAACTTGTGCTGATAGCACAGTCTGTTGACTCTCTCTTACCATCTGTCCCTATTGTCCATCACTCCTAGCAGGTCCTCTAGACTGCATCCAGTGTCCACACAGTGCTGATGTATATAAGTCCTTGCTGGTTGACCAACATTGGTGCATCCTTGTGTCTATAAGAGAACATCACTTATGAGTGATGTTACTTCTTTAGCAGTGCTCTCTTGAGTCTCTCTCACCATTTGTCCCTATTGTCCATTGCTTCTGGCAGGTCCTCTAGACTGCATCCAGTGTCCACCCTGAGCTCATTTGAATTGTTTTCCTTCTAGACTGGTTGCCTAACTCAGGCTAAAGAACCCAGTTTGTTCTAATATTTACTCCTAGCTAGAAAGAGAACAAGTTGATTCATGCCTTTCTCAGAGGCATTTGCACACTTCCTGTATATATGTATGTAACTGCAACACAGGAAAAATGACACATGTAGGGATTTTTATTGGAGTGATACATTTTAAATTCTCTTGGAGAATAAAGCAGTTTCAAGCCCAATTTGCAACTAAAGGATAATGACGCAATAGAGATACCTATAAAAAGCTATGCAAATGAGATGCCTATGAAATGTTAATTAGAAGTGTTTGTTCCTTTGCAACTCTTTTATCATAGACCATTGTTATATTGGGAACCTAATGGGTTCACTGCTTTGTGTGTGTGTGTATGTGTATATATATATATATATATATATACACACACACACACTCTCTCAAAGCAGTGAACCCATTAGGTTTTTACTGTAACCAAATGCACTAAAATTAGATGAAAAAATATTAAAAACATTGATTCAAAGAAACATACTCCCCACTGATCCTAATAAAAAAAGAAAACTTATTATATACTAAAATAAATTTAAAACCTCTAACTTAGTCATTGAAAATAATTCCTCTCCCTCGAATAATAACATCGATACACTAAATCTTGAATCACAAAAAAATACAAGAAAAACATGAAAGCTCCATTACACCTGCATAACTCCACGAACTAGATAAGAGACGTTCCGTAATCATGAACAAAAGTGATTATGAACACAAACTTACTCTTCAAAAAAAGCTCAACAACCTCTACAAAGGCAATTTACTACTTCCAAATAATATTGACAAATATATTGATCTCTCGGACTGTAATTTAACTCAACAACAAAAAGATTTTCTCAACTTGGGACCCAACTGCCATTTATTTCAAGGATATACTAGCATCAACAAAAATACAGAAATTGAAATTTTATATATATATATATATATATATATATATATATACACACACACACACACACACACTATAGCTCATCAGGTAGTACTGTTAGCACAGATTCCCTTGATTCTCTGTCCCCAGTGGCCATCACTCTTGGCCATCCTCTAGACCAGTAAATTCCTAACGTGAGTCGTGGTAATATTTTGGTGGAGCATGCAATATTTTGGTGTGTCTTGTTTAGAGACCATGTTTAATGGCCTCTTAAGCTTTCTACATGTGAATTGCAGCAAAATTAGATATTATAGGGGGTCATCAGAATTTTAGAAATACCAAAGTGAGGCATGGCCAAAATTCTGTTTGAAACTGCTACTCTAAACTGCATTTAAAGACTGAAATTTCAAGACTAACTAGATCAAAACAAAACAGTCATTTCTTAAATGTCTTTAATGTTTTTATTCTGCTCACAACTTGGTTGGGTTTGATGGCATATCAACAATTGTAGGTTATTTAATGCCAAATCCTCTTTATACATATATATTAAATATATATGATTTGGTTTGGGTGGGTTTTATGGCATATCAACCATTGTAGAATTATTTAATGCCAAATCCTCTTTATACATATATATTAAATATATATGATTTGGTTTGGGTGGGTTTTATGGCATATCAACCATTGTAGGTTATTTAATGCCAAATCCTCTTTATATATGTATATTAAATATATATATGATTTGTAGACACATTTTGTAGATAACATTCTTAAACAAGTCTGAACTCTTTTTTGTATGCTGATGGTTTCAAATATTACTATATAACAGTCACAATTTAACATCAATTATTTGTTTGCACACAGTTTTTTTCTATTTGACTCATAGATAGGACCCTATCGTGTGCTGCCACTCAACCTAAGAGAAATGTCAATGAAGAGGTACTCTATATTCCCTTAATCTCCAAGCTTGGAGGCTTGCCATCAGATTGTTTAATATCATATTTAGGACACTCTTTGGGTTGGGGTCTTACCCTTCTGCATAGATGCAGTCGGTGTATTCTACAGCCCTAGCCAACTGGGCAATAACAACTAAAGATGATAAAGTAAAAAAAAAAACATTTCGATTTCTGGACAGTTTAAAAATTGTTTTAGGACAGTTAAAATCTTTTTTCATGATGGTTCTGGGTTAGTAGTGAAAAAAACTTAGTCTGGAGCCTTGCTAATCAGCCCCACCTTTTTTTTTTTTTTTTTTTTTTTTTTTTTTTTTTTTTTTTCTGGAAGAGGATACAGTTGGTATATCTAAGCTCCACTAATGGGACAAGTAAATTTTGGATAAATTTCTAAATGGCAAAACTATCTAAGGCAGGTAAGAAAATATCTTAGACTGATGTGTCCATTAAGAATCAAGTTAGTAGATAGAGTGGTAGCACTTGGAAGGGTTCTTGTTATGGGTCAAGTAAAACAAACTCTGTGTAAACAAATGACTGATTGTAACTGTTGCAATACTTGAAACCATTTAACTGTGTGCAAAAAAAATGAGCTCAGGCTTCTACAAAATGTGTTTACAAATTATATATTTGGCATTGAATAACCTACAATGGTTGATATGCTATAAAACCCAAACCAACCCCCATCTATGGGTTAAGTAGTATCACTATTCTTTTACAAGGTTGCTGTGGAATAACCTATAGAAGTTGGTATACAATTAGAACAAAGAAATCAGACTTCAAGCTATCGGTAAATTGCAGAGCAGACTGAGCTCTTTTTAAACTTAGTGTGACATTGGCATAATAGTTCGCCAATGGCCCGGGAGACCTGGGTTCAATCCCAGGTCGAGTCTTACCAAAGACTCAAAAAATGGTACTTGATACCTCCTTGCTTAACACTCAGCATAATAAGGTACGGATCATGGGTAAAGTGGGTCAATCCTGGGAAAGGAGTAGCACCCTCCCTTACACCTTGGTGTAGTAGCTTTCAGAAAGGGAACCTTCGGGACACCATCGACTAAGATCGCCAACTTTACTACTATGACAACTGCTCTAGGAAAAGGCTCTTCATGCCCAAGACATACTACATGAGGAGTGCCTCGAAAACCAAATCAGGTTATGAGACCAATGAGATAAATTTCCAGTTATAATCCAGTTTCCCATACCCTTCCATTAGACATTTACTTTTTATCTGTTGTGTAGTCATTGTGGCATGACACAGGCCCACTGATATATATTTGCTTTAGTAATAATGTATAGACGTTTTCTTTATTGGTTCGTTTTGAAACTGGAAAGAATATATTTATCTTGTAGATGAGTTTGTAAAAGTTTACGAAAGCTCAGTTTTATTTGTTGTAGAATTTATTGTGCATACTGCAGTAGCTCCATTGATACAAGTTTTGGTTCTATCACTTTCACCAATGAGACCAGTTGATTAACATGGGTCCATTGATTGTTCTATAAGGGCCCCCAATATGTAACAACGTTCAATATCTGCATTCTTCTCTTCACCTTGATTAAACTTGTGCCACAGTAGCCGTTAGGAAAACTTCTGTTCAGTTCTCACATCGATAAATCTTAACCAGCCATTGCCTTGTCAATTGTTGATTTTTTTTTTTTTTTTCCCCCCTACTTTATCAGGGTTTACAATATACTAACTGTATCCTGCGAAGAGATAAAACCTCTTTAAAAAGTGGTCTCCTGTGTGTAACATTAAACTGCAACACAGTGGTGAGGCTCCAATTTTCGGAGTGTGGAGTATCTCTTAACTGCCATTACTCCCAGGTCCACTCTAACTTAGACCTGTTTTGGTTCCAACTGTAGGTCAAATGGATCTGCTTGAAAATTATTAGTATGAGATAGGAATACTTGAAACCATACAGCTGCGAATAAATGATGATTATTAAAGAGAAATAGTTACTTGGAAGCCTGTAATTTTGTTTAAATTATCAGCATTTGATTGATTTTTTTTTTTTTTCTTTTTTTTTTTCATCGCATGTCAACACATTTATAGTTATTTTAACTATAGTTATTTTATAGTTATTAGTTTCCTAATCTCAAAAGATTAGGAAACCATGTTCATTGTACGTTCATATTGACATTTTTTGTGTAGTTGTTTCTTAAGTTTTTTTTTTTTTGTACATGATCCTATTGGATATGAATGATTTTTAAACAGATCTATTTGACCCCTAGATGGGACCCTAACATGTACTACCAGTCTGGGTTAGAGTGGACCTGGGAATAATGACAGTGAAGGGGTACTTCACACTCCCCAAATTTCCTTATCTGGAGACTCACTATCAGATGCATTTTAATACCCAGAACATTATTCGTATTAGATAGGAATACTTGAAACTATACAACTGTGTACAAATTAATTGAATTAGATGGGAATACCTGATAGCACGTAACTGTGTGTAATATATGTAAATGTACAATTGGATGCAATTCCCTAACGTCTAGGCATAGAATTACTCCAGACAGGTTTACATGCCATTAAAATCTACCTATCAAATAATTTTTTTTTTCTTTTTAAGAAAATAAAAAAAATTATTTGGTGGTCTGTTTTCATTCTTGTAAGATATAACATTTTATGTTTGTAACTTCTATTGTATTTAACAGGGCACCTGTTCTACATATTGTTGACACATTTTATGCATGAAACGTGTTTTAACAAGTTCCCATATTCATAAAGGTGTGTGTGTGTGTGTGTATTTAGTTAGCTGTGAGTAATTCATTCCTCTTCCTGCCCCCCCTCCCTTCTACGTTTTTAATCAATCTTGTGTTTCTGCTAAAAAGAAAGTCGTCCGAATCTGCCAACTGGTAATTTTCTTTACTTGAAATGTTTTGCAATATCAAATAATTAACTGTCAGGACATTTTATTTTGTGGATCAATTTAAAATAAGCATCTTGATGGCATTATAATTAGACAGACAATTTTATAGTCTCATGAAAATTTAATACATAGATATGCCTAAATAAATTCTCAATAACATTGTTATAAACATATAAAATGATGTATACTTCATAAATGAGCTTTCTAAATGAAAAAAAAAATTGTAATGAAATAAAAAAAATTTAAAAAAATTAAAAAAAAAAAATGTTGTAAGTGTTAATTGAGGATAATAGTTTCACTATAAATTATGGATGCATAATATGCAGATGATCGAGCACTTCTTGTGTAAAATAATGGCCGAGGGATTTCGGTTTATGCCTTTTGGTTTAGTTAGGCTGAGAACCTTTCGGCTTAGCACATGGGTTACTTAGGTGCAACATTAACACAGCTCTTCATGTGCGCGCGACGGACATGTCACTCAGGTATGTCGCAATAGCCCGAGATGGGAAACGGGGCTACACAGTGCACATGACGTCACGGACCGGAAGCGTGCGGAGGATTTTGGGAGAATTTGAGGAAAATTAGAGTTGAGATGAGACCTGCCTCGGGGGAGGACGGTTGGTTTTTGCTTGCTCGCGGAGGCCTTGGGCAGGTGTTGCACAAGATGGGGGTGCAGATGAAAAGGCCGGAATAGAAAGATTGTGCCTCTCTCTCCTTATGTCGAAGAACCTTTAAACTCAAAGGTAATAAAAAGTTTCATACCTGAACAAAGAAGTCGTGTTTCGAGGTTCCTATGTTGTATTTTATATAGATATGAACATTATATGTCCATTTCACGCATGGCCGTATCTGGCTATGGAACACTTGCAGATATCTGTTTAAACTGAATGGCCTGGAAGAGGCAGCAAAAGGTGTTGGACTCTGGATGAACTTAGATAAAGCAGTTCATGTGTTTTAAACAAACTAGTGCCATCTCCACATTACAATTGCAAACCTCTGAAATTAGTTGACCATTTCAGATATTTTGGTAGCAATAGCTCATCTACTGAAAGTGATGCTAACATACTCATGGGAAAGGCATGAACTGCTATTGACATGTTATTGTATGGGAATTTTTTTCTAGCTGTAGCTGTGTCAGTACTATTGTCTGGCTGCACCACTTATTTTTTAGCATGGTGCTTGGAGTAAAAGCTAGATGGGAACTACACTAGGATGCTGTGTGTTTTTTTTTTTTTTTTTTTTTTTTTTTTTTTTAAATGAATATTGAAACTAAATATGCCAACTGTATCCCTTTCAGAAGAGTTATTGACCTCCTTCCTGTAGGATTTGTCAGGTTGTGTAGGGCAATTAGTTGTGATAGCCAAGAGTAATTAATCGTGTTAGCAAAGAGCAATCAGTCGTGAAGACAGGAAACTCAATTCCCGATTGAGGAACGGGAGCTATTTATGGTGCCTTGGGGCATCCCATTGTGCACAAGTGGACCATTCCATTGTATAGATCGTCATTGGCTGCTTGTAAGTAAGTGAAAGTATTTTATTATATAAACCAGCTTCAGTTTAGCATTGTAAGGAGGACGGCACTGAGCTAGGACCTGCTTTATTTTTGTCTGCCAGCTGGACGCTTTATGGAGGTATGTGTTGTTATTATTCTACACTTCCAAGAAAAAAAGGGTGTCCTTGCTATCGAGGCTCCAGACTAACTTTTTTCATCACTGTCTCAGAACTGTCCTGAAAAACAATTCTGTCATTGCCCAGTTGGCTAGGCCCGTAGAATAGACTGACTGCATCTGTGCAGAGGGTAAGACCCCCCAACAAGTGTCCTGGATATGACATTAAACCATCAGATGGCAGGGTTCCAGTCTTGGGGATTTGAGGAGTGTAGAGTACCCCTTCATTGCTATTAGGTGTTACCACTCTAGGTCAGAGAGAACCTGAGAGCAATTAGTTACAACTAATTTGTTAGTACACAGTTTGTTCTATATGACCCATATATAGGACCCTAACATGTACTATGGGTCATATAGAACAAACTGTGTGCTAACAAATTAGTTCTAACTCATTCAAAAATGAAATTACCCACAAATGTAATATAATTGCCGAGGGATTTCGTTTTATATATCTTTCCTTTTGGTTTAGTTAGGCTGAGAACCTTTCGCTTAGCGCATGGATTTGTTAGGTGCAACATTAACGCAGGTGTTCGCGCGCGGAGAGGATGTGTCATTCAGAGATGTCAAAATAAAAATCCCAGATAGGAATTGGGACCAGGGTATTTGGGTGATGTCACGCACCAGAAGCATGGGCTGAAACTTGAGAAAAAGCAGTTAGTTGAGTTCCTGCATTGGAAGAAGGTTGACTTTCAGAGCTGGGCGAGGCCAGATGACTTTGTGCGCTACGGGCGCCGCACGTTGGTTGGGTTGAAAGCTGACGATGTAAACGCAGTCAGCATAGAAAAATTGCGTCTCTCTCTCTCCTCATGTCGAAAAACCTTTAAACTCAAAGGTAATAAAGTTTCGTACCTGAACCAATTTTGTAAAATTTCGTATTTTCGGATTCCTATATATGAGTATGAACATTCTATGTATGTTTCACGTATTCGTATCAGTGGTCGTATTTTTGGACCCGGTAATATTACACAAATTGTGTATCCAAACAAATGACTGATGTTAAATTGTGACTGTTATGTAGCAATACTTGAAACCATTTAACTGTGTCCAAAAAAAAAAGCTCAGTCCTCAAGCATTATGGGATGCCTCATTGAGGGAGAGTTCTTACTCCACTGCAAAGGTGCAGTCAGTGTATTCCATGGCTCCAGCTGACAGGATGGATAGAATTATAAATGAGCCTTCTAAATGAAGGAACTATAAATGAAATTTCATAATGAAATAAAACTTAAGTCAGTTGTAAAGATTGTATACGTGTGGAATATTTACAATTCTCATAAATGAGTCACTAATGTCTAATAATTCATTCAGAAATTTCTCACAGGAAAGCCAACAGGTTCATGAAAAAAATAAATAAATAAATAAAAGAATATAAAAAAAAAAGTTAAGAAATAATGATAAAAAATAAAGAAAAGTAATAGAGAATGATTTTTATATGCCGATGGGCTCCCGACTAGTGTCTTGTTCTTCTTGGCTGTTAATTAAAAAAAAGACATTAGGCTGAGCACTCAAAGATTCTACTATCTAATTATGAGACAGGTAGGGCAATGAGAGATCGACTCTGGTTCAGTTGAAGATACAGATAAACATTAGCTTGACCTGGGAGATAAAAACATTGGTTAAAATGTATCTAGTTACTGGGTGGTCATGGGTTCAATCTTTGGGTCAGGTAGTGCATAACAAATTCTTGTACAGTGGAAGAGTCAGACAGCCAACATCTCAAGGACAAATTAGCGTATACATGCTGTCCTATAAGCATGGACAGCAGAATGAGAACAGTCTACTCCCATGGACTGAATAAAGCGTTTAATTTGTAAAAGTTCTGTAGGTAAACTTTGACAACCGAAAAAGTTTGGAGACTACAATGGCTGAAAAGATATGACAATAACAACAACCAAAAAGAAAATACTAATGAAGATTAGATCAGTGTATGATATTGATTGATTGATTTAACAACTCAAAAATTCAAACAATTTTTGAGAATTTATTGCCTTCCAAAATCTGTTACTGTTGAAATATATGCTGTTGGAGCAATTCTACGGAAGCATGTGTGTCATTTAATTGTTATTGTCATAAGAAATGAACTTAACTATATTTACCAACCTCTCCACTCAGGCAGGATATGACACAAGGTCAATTTTTAAGCAGAGTTTAGCAGGTTTTGAATTCAGAGTTTTCCTTCTCCTAGACTAGTTGCCTCACCAAGGCTGAAGAACCTAGTCTTCCCTACTATTTACCCATAGCTGGAGGGAGAATAATTGGATTCATACCGTTCCCAAGGGTATTAGTGCAATGTGAGATGCAATCAGTCTCGTCGAGGATTTGAACTCGTGTCGCCATGTCCAATTCCTATGACGATAACCATTACACCACGGGCACCTCCAGAAATGAACTTAACAAACAATTTAAGAGCCCAGTTGGCTGGGGCTGTATAATACATCGACTCTTTCTCTGCCGAGGGATAAGACTCTCCCCCACCCCCAACAGGTGTCTCTGATATTACACTCAAGAAACTGATGATGAATCTCCAGTAATGCTGGAGCTTTGGGAAATGTGGGGTACCTCTTCATTGACATTGCTCCCAGGTCCACTCTGACCTGGAGTGGTGACACCTGGTAGGATCCTATCTATGGGTCAAATAGAACTGTTTGACATTTAAACTGTATGCAAACAAATGACTTATACTAGATTGAATTGTTAGAAATAGAATTTTTTGGACCCTTTAACCATGTGTAAACAAATGATGAATTAAATTATTAGTGATACATAACAATTCTTAAAACCATTTAACTATGTGCAAACAAATGGGCTCAGGCTCATTAAAAAATATTTTAACATCACATATTTGATATGTATAAATATGGTTTGGCATTAAATAACCTACAAAAGTTGATATGCCATAAAACCAAACCAACCAGTTCAATTCCTAGACTAGGCTGTTTGCATTTCACTTCATGCTAGTGCATTTGAGAAAGGCATGAATCCATCTCTTCTCTACCGCAAGATATGGATAAATAGTAGGGCAGACTGGGATTTTAGCTTCTTATATATATCATCAATCATCAAGATGTACTGACAGGTGCCCTTCACTCCCTCCCATCCGCCACTTTTGGCCTTAACTCTTTTTAAGTTTTCCAGATTGCATTCAGTGCTGGCACAGAGCTGATGAAGATAAATTTCTTACTGATCAGCCAATACTGGTGTGCCCATGTGTAGATGTAATAGCAAACATTACTTATTAGTTCGTCCTTACTTCTCCAGCAGTACCCAGCTTGCCTTTCTTGGTGGGTTTGTGAGATAGAAGGTAAGTGGCTGTAAAGCTGCTATTTTGTACAGTGTTGCTTCCAGGATTTGTTAAAGTCTGAATGGTAAAACCATATCGTAGAACTGGTATGGTTATAATTGTAAACAATTTTATCTTAACAGAAAGATCAGATTTCCATATGGTTGTTGAGTGAGTTTTATTTTGGCTTGGTTTTGTCATATCAACTATTGTAGGTTATTTAATGCCAAATCTTGTTATGTTTACAAATTATATCTTATATATATAAGTCAACAAGGTTAAATGGTTCCAAGTATTGCTATGTCTCACTAACATTAAACATCAGTCATTTGTTTGCACACAGTTAAATAGTCAAACAGTTCTATTTTAAGCAATTCAATTTAGCATAAGTCAAGTTAAATGGTTCCAAGTATTACTTTGCATCACTCAAAATTCAATTAAACATCAGTCATTTGTTTGCACTCAGTTCAAATGACAAAACAGTTCTATTTGACCCATAGATAAGTCCCTATCAGGTGCTACTATTCCAGGCCAGGGTGGACCTGGAAGCAATGACAATGAAGGAGTATTCCACCTTCCTCAAAGCTCCAGCATTACTGAAGCCTATCAGATTGTTTAGTGTTATATCCAGGACACTTGTTAGAGAGGTATCTTAGCCCTCTTCAGAGATGCAGTTGGTGTATTCTACAGTCAGCTTGTAACAAAAAAAATTCTAGCTATCTTATAAATTATAGACTGGGCCTTTTAGCTTTGTTAAAACAACCAGTCTGGGAGAAAGAAAAAATTCTGAATTCAAAACTGGGAGTTATAGAGCTAGCAACCGCATTCCATACAAACCTGTACTATTGCTCGGGAAAACAACAGATCATTGACATCATCTCATGTCTACCCCTCCTGCCAGTTAAATAGTCAGTTAAAAGAAATCTATCAATCATTAAAATCCATCATTGTGGAAATTACCTAAAAGTATTTGTTTCTATTTTCTTGTGACTTTGATTAGTTGTATAAAACATGCACACCGAATGTTTAGCGACAAAATTCTAAAAAAAAAAAGTGTCTCGTGTATATGTATTGACTTTGAATTTGTTGCCGCTGAGTTTCAACTAAATTTAATATTTGTTCAATTTTTTATCTGATTGGTTGGTTTGATCATTAAATAAGTTTCTAGACTTTTTGTATGGGCACTTCTATTGATAATTCACACATGAAACTCTAGTCCCCTTCGAAGTATTCTCCTCCAGCTGCAATGCACTTGTTGTACCATTCCAACAACTTCTGGAAGGCCCCGTGGAACTCCTCTTGTGTGAGCGTGTCAATGACCTTCATCACAGCCTCTTTCATCTCCTCAATTGTCTCATAACGACAGCCTCTAAACTTAGGGAATAACCAAGAGTCACAGGGAGCAAGGTCTGGACTATAGGGAGGATGAGGAACTGTCTTGATGCCCATCTTGGTCAAATAGTCTGTGACAAGGATGGAGTTGTAGACTGGTGCATTGTCCTGGTGGAAATACCACTGACCTGATTTGAAGAGTGCTGGCCTCTTCTGACGGAGTCTCTTCCTGAACTCCCTTAAAACCTCAACATAGTAAGCCTAACCCTAACCCTTTGGCCAATCAACTGTGGTGTATTGACTTCCTTACTCCTCGCACACCTCTCATCATCTCTCACAGACTCCCTGCCTTCCTTGAATCTCTTCTGCCACTCAAAAACTGATGCTTGATTTATGCAAGATGGTTAAAAAGCAGTCTGAAGCATTCCATAGGTTTCTGTGGCATTTATTCAAATTTTAAAACAGAATTTTATTGCACATTGTTCTTCTAAAGTGTCCTCACATCCAGATTGCGCTTTTGAAATTTACCAGCTGTGAAAATCAGGCTTTAGTAGGGTGTATTCCAATTACTGCTGTAGCTGTTGATTTGAACCTGAAATCATAAAAATTGGTCAGTCATCTGATAAAACATATAGCTGTAACATACTGAATTTTCAAGAGTCTACCACAATTTTAAATGCCTGTTCAAAAAGTCTGGAAACTTATCGAATGCACCACGTAAGAAATTGTTATTGCACCTCTGAGTCATGTGATTACAACCATTGCATACAAAATATAATTTGAACTTAACAGATTTTGGATTTATAAATCAAATTCTAAAAAGATTCTATATTTATAAATAAAATTTATATAAAAAGTTGTCTCATAAATTTATATATGGCTGGAAATTTTCTAGGAAGTCAGGGTATATCTCTCTTATAATACTAACAAATTAGAAATAAGGAATCATTTTAAAGTTGTTCCAAGTCTTGACCACTTACCCAGTCTAAATGGGTACTTCAGTTAGAAAAAGAAATCAAATATAATGGTATTTTTTTTTTTTAATTTTTTATTTATTTTTTTTTTTTGCGGGATGGTTGTCAAGTGTGCGGGTCATTCCACATCAATTCACCATGGCATTACACCCACCGACACCAAATTGGTTGAAATTTGCCACAAATGTTCCCCTTCATGAGTTAGCAAAGTGTATCAAATTTATTTGTATTAGACCTTACTGTTCCAATTTGGGGTGAATGTAAAATTTTCCTGCTTTTTCCTCTAAATTAAAGCTGCGCAGTGTCGCAGAATCTTAGTGTTTTTTGTTTTAAATTTTAAAAAATATTTTCATACAGTCAATATTTCTGAAATTGGTATGTAGGGCAAATAAGGAATGCAGAATCCAAATATCCAACCATTTTAACCCTATACTTGATAAAAAAATTTTGCTCACTAAAATGCCTGACCCCAAAATCCACACCTTTTCACCTATGTAGCTTACAGCCAGTCTATAGAAAAAAGGTCATCTTCAATTTTCTTTTCTTTTTTTTTTTTTTTTTTTTTTTTTCCAACACCTACTATGTCTGCTTAAGTTCACCAAAGAATTTTGTGATGTGGTCAAGTCTACTTTGAAAGATATGACCCTGCCAAAATGTAGGTTTTTTCCTACGTATGTGTAGGATTTCAATGAAAGTTTATAATTAAAGACAATCATCCTCATGCTTCATGATCTCCGAAATGTTAATATTGTGCTAAGTAACCTCTCAAACTATTCAACAAGATTGATTTTAAAAACTTAAAAAATTGCTTTTTGTAGGGATAGATTGTCTTTAACATGTGGCAAACATGGCCGCATATGGAGTAATAAACAGTGTATAGATTATTTGGAGATGGTACTTAATATATGTATGAAGTTGAAAGAAATGTTTTGTTTTTCTTTGTTTTATTTTTATAGTTATTTCAATTTTTTCAAAATTAATTTCATGAAAGATGCCTAAAATGAGCTTGTATAAAATTTTCATCTGGTTGTTAAGTGAGTTTATTTTGTTACATGCTCTGAATTCTTTGTTGTTTTTTGTCTCACGATTTCCTAAGACAATAACCATTACACTTAGCATACCACCTTAATATAAATTTACCCAACCCATCTCCCAATAGCAGGATAGCACAAGGTCAATTTTTTAGAGTTCAGAATTTTCCTTATAGACTGGTTGCTTTACCAAGACTACAGACTCCAGTCTGCCCTACTATTTACCCATAACTGAAGGGATTCATGCCTTTCTCAAGGGTGTTAGCATTAAATGAAACAGTAACAGCTTCATACAGGATTTGAACTAAGGGCTCCAATTTCATTTCCTATGATGATAACCATTATACTAATCACACCTTTAACCCAATGTAAACAAGTACTTCAGCTAGTAAAAGGAATATTTTTTTACAACTTTAAGATTATTGAAAAAGTTTTTTTTTTTTTTTTTTTTTTTTTTAAGTCAAGTGTATATAAATTTGAAAATAAGACTATATTTAAAAGTGGGTGTATTATTTTTTTTTTTTTTATTTATTTATTTTTGATTTGAATATCTACATATATAACATGGAAATTGTATGGGTTTCTTCAGTGTTTATATTTAATCATTGAAGGTTTTCTTTATAAATTTGAAATTAAAAACAATTTATAACAAGATCTCTTCAAATTCCTCACATGGTTTGAGCCACCCAGTTTAAAAATGAATACGAGCTAAAAGCCGAAATCTTAAATGAGTCTGTATATCTCGTTCTGAAAAGAAATTTTTTTTCTTTCACTTGAATTTTCGTCCTTATTTGCATCCTTTTAAGTCACTGAAGAAAGAAAATAAAATTTGTCTCTTTAATGATAATAAAAATTTAAAAAAATCCCTGAATGTTCTGTTAAGTTTGTAAGTCTGACCCTCTCCCCCCCCAACTTAATGAGATGCAGTTTCTGTAAAGAGTCTGACCAGCTGTAAGAATGGTTGTTAATTGCCTCAATGATTGTTAACTTGTCCATTTATTGGTATCCATTTTTGTTGTCTTTGTTGAAGGTATTCCGGTATCCCAACAACATCTGATCTGGCAATCGGTGGAACTGGAAGATGATTACAATCTGGATGACTACAAGATTCATGATGGGGCCACGCTCAAACTGGTGCTGGCTATGCGTGGTGGACCCATTAACACTCGAAGAAGTAAGTATTAGAATATGTAGAATTACTTAACCCTTTGGTCACCTACTTTGGGTTTTTTTTTTTTGTTTTTTTTCCACTGACATGTTTCAATTACGAAAATAACTAAAGATTTCTGTTGAGCCTAACTAGCATTCTTGAAAAATTGGTAATATTCACAGCAGAAGATAAAATAAGGACAGGGAGTGAATTTCAAGAAAGTGTTTTTGGTTTCATTGATTTGTTTCATAGCATATTAACTCCTTTTATGGCAAAATTTGATTTCAATCTAAGCTAATCATATTTGAAACATTTCATTGCAATCATTTTTAAATTGCATTTTTTTTTTTTCTTTTTTTATACTACGATAAGAATTTGTTTGCAGTTATGTGGTATCGAGTCTTTCTAATACTAATAACAGCCCAGGGGCTGTAAAATACACTAACTGCATCTCTGTGGAGAGGTAAGACCCTCTCACCAACAAGTATCCTAGATATGACACTAAACAATCTGATGGTGAGGTTCTATTAATGCTTGAGCTTTGGGGAATGCAGAATACCCCTTCATTTCCATTACTCCTGGGTCAAATAGAACTGTTTGACATTTTAAACTGTATGCAAGCAAATGACTTATGCTAAATTGAATTGTTAGAAATAGAACTGTTTGACCATTTAACGATGTGTAAACAAATGACTATTGTTTAATTGAATTGTTAGTGATACATAGCAATACTTGGAACCATTTAACTTTGTTGACTCATGCTAAATTGAGATGTTAGAAATAGAACTGTTGGATCATTTAACAGTGTGTGTCTACAAAATATATTTACAAATCATATGTTTAATATGTAAAAACAGGATTTAGCATTAAATAACCTACAATGGTTGATATGCCATAAAACCAAACCAAATCATATATTTGATATATATGTATAAAGAGAATTCGGCATTAAATAACCTACAATGGTTGATATGTCATAAAACCAAACCAAACTAAGCCAAAATAATACTCATAATTTATACATAATTTTATACTTAAAAATAATTATTCCTATTAAATAAGTCATTTGTTTGCACACAGTTATAGTTTGAAGTATTCCTGTTCAATACTAATAATTTTTCAACTGATCTATTTGACTTATCCATAGGCCCTGAATAGTTACTACTGCTGTAAGTTGTAGTGGACCTGGGAGTAATGGCAACAAAAAGCTATGCAACACTCCTACAGCTGTAGAACTGAAATGTCACCTATAATTTGAAAGCATTTATATAGTTTCAAGTAACTAATAACTTGAATCCTTAGTAAACAACCTGAGCTTCAAGTAACTATTTTCAATAAAAATAATTTTCTCAGTTGCACAGTTTCAAGTATTCCTATCTAATACAAATAATTATATGGTTTCATGTAATTATTTCTGTTCAATAATCGTCATTTGTTTGCACAGTTATATGGTTTCAAGTAATTAATAATCACCCTTAGTAAACAATAATAGCTTCAAGTAACTATTCTTAATCGAAATAATTTTCATTTTTGTATTGTACGGCATCAAGTGTTCCTATTCAATGCAAATGATTTTTTAACAAATCTATTTGACCCATAGATGAGACCCTAACAGGTTCTATCATTCTAGGCTTGAGTGGACCTGAGAATAATAGCAATGAACGGGCAACTCCATATTTCTCAGAGGTGCCTATGGTGTAATGGTTATTATCATTTGAAATGGATATGATGGCCCGAGTTCAAAATCCTGAACAAGGCTGTTTACATTTCACATTTTAATGTCCTTGGGAAAGGTATGAATCTAACTATTCTTCCTCCAGCTTTGGGCAAATAGCAGGTTAGATTGGGCACTTTAACCTTTGCACGGTAACCAGTCTTGGAGAAGGAAAGCAGAACTCCATCCTGTTGAACTCTGTTTAAAAATTGACCTTGTGTCACATTCTGTTT